>CM050168.1:228156031-228273709 GCA_027410445.1 Discoglossus pictus | reverse complement strand
AGACACTCACATACACTCACACAGACACTCACACTGATACTCACACACAGAAACACTCACACAGACACTCACACTCACAGACACTCACACAGACACTCACAGACACTCACAGACAGATACACTCACACAGGCACTCACACTGACAGACACTCACTCATAGACACAGACACTCACACATACACTCACACAGGCACTCACAGAGACAGACACTCATACACAAAGACACACTCACACAGACACCCACACTCACAGACACTCACACACAGAGACAGACACTCACACAGACACTCACAGACATTGACAAATACACATACACTCACACAGACATTCACACTCACACAGAGATAGACCTCACACAGACACACACTAATAGACACTCACACAGACACTTACATACACTCACATTCAGAGACAGACACTTACACAGACACTCACACAGACACTCACACACAGGTACTCACACTCACTCATAGACACAGACATTCACACAGACACTCACATACACAGACACTCACACAGACACTCATAGACACTCACACAGACACTCACAGAGACAGACACACACAGAGACAGACACACGCTCACAGATACAGACACTCACAGACACTCACACAACCAGACACTCACACAGGCACTTACACTCACAGACACTCATACAGACTCTCACACACACATACACTTCACACAGACACACACACAAACACTCACACACACAGACACTCACATAGACACTCAAAGACAGATACAGACACTTACACTCACAGACACTCACAGACACTCATACTCACATATACTCACAGAGACACTAACAGACATTGACACAGACACATGCACTCACACAGACACTCACACAGAGACAGACACTCACACAGATACAGTCTCACACAGATGCCCACACAGACTCTCACACAGATACAGACACTCACACACAGACACTCACACAGACACTCACAGACACTCACACAGACACTCATAGACACTCACACACCCAGATACTCACACACAGACACTCACAGAGACAGACACTCAAACACAGAGACAGAAACTCACACAGACACTCATAGACACTCACACTCGCAGACACTCATACACAGAGACATTCTCTCACACAGACACTCACACTCACAGACACTCACACACAGAGACATTCACTCACACAGACACTCACTCATAGACACATACACTCACACAGATGCTCACACTCACACAGAGATAGACCTCACACAGACACACACTAACAGACACTCACACAGACACTCATATGGACACTCATATGGACACTCACATAGACACTCACAGACAGATACAGACACTCACACTAACAGACACTCACGCACAGAGACAGCCACTTACACTCACAGACACTCACAGATACTCACACAGACACTCACAGATATTGACACAGACACATGCACTCACACAGACACTCACACAGACACTCACACAGACACGCTCTCACACAGACGCTCACACAGATACAGACTCTCACACACAGACACTCACACACAGAGACATACACTCACACAGACACTCAGAGATACTCACACAGACACTCACAGATATTGACACAGACACATGCACTCACACAGACACTCACACAGACACGCTCTCACACAGATGCTCAAACAGACTCTCACACAGATGCAGACACTCACACACAGACACTCACACACAGACACTCACACACAGACACTCACACAGACACTTGCACAGACACTCACAGACACTTACACACACAGACACTCACAGACAGAGACAGACACTCAAACACATAGACAAACACTCACACAGACACTCACACTCACAGACACTCACACACAGAGACATACACTCACACAGACACTCACACTCAAAGAGACATACACTCACACAGACACTTACAGACATGGATACAGACACTTGCACTCACACAGACACTCACACAGAAACAGACACTCACACAGATACTCACAGACATTCACATTCAGAGATAGACACTCACACAGAGACAGACACTCACACTCACATAGACACTCACACAGACACTCACACATAGAGACAGACACTTACATGAACCCTCACACAGACACTCACACACAGAGACATACACTCACACTCACACAGACACTCACACCCAGACAGACACTCGCTCATACAGACACTCACACACAGACAGACATTCACACACAGATAGACACTCCCACAGGCACTCACTCACAGAGGGACATTCATTCACACAGAGAGACAGACACTCACACACGCACTTAGACACTCAGACACTCACAGGGATGGACATTCACACATAGAGACAGACACTCACTCACACTCACAGAAACTCACACAGACAGACACTCACACATACACTCGCACACAGAGACAGTCACACACAGACACAGACACTTACACAGAAACTCACACAGACACAGACACTCACAGACACTTACCCTCACACAGACACTTACAGACACTTAAACAGATACTTACACATACACTCACACACACAGACACTCATACTCACAGAGACAGACACTCACACACAAATACACACTCACACAGACACTCACACACACAGTCACTCACAGAGACAGACACTCACACACAAAGACACACTCACACAGACACTCACACTCACAGGCAGAGACAGACACTCACACAGACACTCACACTGAAAGAGACAGATACTCACACAGACATTGACACAGACACAGGCACACACTAACAGACACTCACACAGAGACAGACACCCACACAGACACACACTAACAGACACTCACACAGACACTCACATACACTCACATTCAGAGACAGACGCTCACACAAAGACACACACTCTCACAGACACTTACCCTATCACACAGACACTCACAGACACTTAAACAGATACTTACACATACACTCACACACACACACAGACACTCATACTCACAGAGACAGACAGTCACACACAAATACACACTCACACAGACACTCACACACACAGTCACTCACACTCACAGAGACAGACACTCACACACAAAGACACACTCACACAGACACTCACACTCACAGGCAGAGACAGACACTCACACAGACACTCACACTGAAAGAGACAGATACTCACACAGACATTGACACAGACACAGACACACACTAACAGACACTCACACAGAGACAGACAGCCACACAGGCACACACTAACAGACACTCACACAGACACTCACATACACTCACATTCAGAGACAGACACTCACACAAAGACAGACACTCACACAGACACTCACAGAAACAAACACTCAGACAGGTACACTTACACTGAAAGAGACAGATACTCACACAGACACTGACACAGACACAGGCACACACTAACAGACACTCACACAGAGACAGACACCCACACAGACACACACTAACAGACACTCACACAGACACTCACATACACTCACATTCAGAGACAGACGCTCACACAAAGACACACACTCACACAGACACTTACACTCACAGACACTCACAGACACAGACATTTACATACAGATACTCACACACAGAGACACTCACACAGACCCTCACAGACCCTCACACACATAGACACTCACACAGAAACTCACACTCACAGACACTCATGCAGACACTCACAGACACTCACAGACACTCACATACAGATACACTCACACAGGCACTCACAGACACAGACACTCACTCATAGACACAGACACTCACACATACACTCACACTCACAGACACTCACACAGGCACTCACACACACAGACACTCACACAGGCACTCACACTCACAGACACAGGCACTCACACACATTCACTTACACAGACCCTCACAGACACTCACAGACACTCACACTCTCACAGACACTCACAGACATAGACAGACACTCACACTCACACACAGAGACCCTCACAGACAGAGAGTCATTCATTCACACAGAGAGACAGACACTCACACAGACACTTAGACACTCACACTCAGACACTCACAGGGCTGGACATTCACACACAAAGACAGACACTCACACAGACACTCTCAAACACTCACACAGACATACACTGGCACACAGAGACAGTCACACACAGACACAGACACTTACACAGACACTCTCACAGACACAGGCACTCACAGACACTTACACTCACACAGACACTCACAGACACTTAAACAGACACTTACACATACACTCACACACAGACACTCATACTCAGAGACAGACACTCACACACAAAGACACACTCACACAGACACTCACAGGTACTCACAGACAGAGACAGACACTCACACAGACACTCACACTCAAAGAGACAGATACTCACACAGACACTCACAGACATTGACACAGACACAGGCACACACTAACAGACACTCACACAGAGACAGACACCTACACAGACACACACTAACAGACACTCACACAGACACTCACATACACTCACATTCAGAGACAGACATTCACACAGAGACAGGTACACTCACAGACACTCACACAGACACTTACACTCACAGACACTCACAGACACAGACATTCACACACAGACACTCACACACAGAGACACTCACACAGACACTCACAGACACTCACACACATAGACACTCACACAGAAACTCACACTCATAGACACTCACACTCATGCAGACACTCACAGACACTCACAGACACGCACACAGACACTCACAAACACTCACACAGACATACACTGGCACACAGAGACAGTCACACACAGACACAGACACTTACACAGACACTCTCACAGACACAGGCACTCACAGACACTTACACTCACACAGAAACTCACAGACACTTAAACAGACAGTTACACATACACTCACACACAGACACTCATACTCACAGAGACAGACACTCACACACAAAGACACACTCACACAGACACTCACAGGTACTCACAGACAGAGACAGACACTCACACAGACACTCACACTCAAAGAGACAGATACTTACACAGACACTCACAGACATTGACACAGACACAGGCACACACTAACAGACACTCACACAGAGACAGACACCTACACAGACACACACTAACAGACACTCACACAGACACTCACATACAATCACATTCAGAGACAGACACTCACACAGAGACAGGTACACTCACACACACTCACACAGACACTTACACTCACAGACACAGACATTCACACACAGACACTCACACACAGAGACACTCACACAGACACTCACAGACACTCACACCCATAGACACTCACACAGAAACTCACACTCACAGACACTCACACAGACACTCAAATACAGATACACTCACACAGGCACTCACACTCACAGACACAGACACTCACATACAGATACACTCACACATACACTCACAGACACTCACACAGGCACTCACACACACAGACACTCACACAGGCACTCATACTCACAGACACAGACACTCAGTCATAGACACAGACACTCACACAGACACTCACACACACATTCACTTACACAGACACTCACAGACATGCACACAGACACTCACAGACACTCACACTCTCACAGGCACTTACAGACATAGACAGACACTCACACTCACACATAGAGACCCTCACAGACAGAGAGTCATTCATTCACACAGAGAGACAGACACTCACACAGACACTTAGACACTAACACTCAGACACTCACAGGGATGGACATTCACACACAGAGACAGACACTCACAGACACTCACACAGACAGACACTCAGACATACACTGGCACACAGAGACAGTCACACACAGACACTTACACAGACACTCTCACAGACACTTACACTCACACAGACACTCACAGACACTTAAACAGACACTTACACATACACTCACACACACACAGACACTCATACTCACAGAGACAGACACTCACACACAATGACACACTCACACAGACACTCACACACACTCACATTCAGAGACAGACACTCACACAGAGACAGACACTCAGACAGGTACACACACACACTCACACAGACACTTACACTCACAGACACTCACAGACACAGACATTCACACACAGACACTCACACACAGAGACACTCACACAGACACTCACAGACACCCACACACATAGACACTCACACAGAAACTCACACTCACAGACACTCACAATCACAGACAATCCCTCATAGACACATAGACTCACACAGACATTCACACTCACAAACACTCACAGACATGCACACATACACTCACACTCGCAGACTCTGACAAATACTCTCACACAGAGACTTACACAGAGTCACACACAGATACAGACACTCACACACAGACACTCAACTCACACAGACACTCACAGACACACACACAGATATTGACACTCATACACAGAGACAGACACTCACACAGACACTGACACACAGAGACACACACTGACACAGACAATCACACACAGACACAGACACTCACTCATAGACACAGACACTCACACAGACACTCACATACACAGACACTCACACAGACACTCATAGACACTCACACAGACACTCACAGAGACAGACACACATAGAGACAGACACACGCTCACAGACTAGCTCATAGATACAGACACTCACAGACACTCACACAACCAGACACTCACACAGGCACTTACACTCACAGACACAGACACTCATACAGACACTCATACAGACACTCACACAGACACTCACAGAGACAGACACTCACACACAGAGACAGACACTCACACACACAGACACTCACACTCACAGAGACAGACACACACACAAAGACACACTCACACAGACACTCACAGGCACTCACAGACAGAGACATGCACTCCCACAGACACTCACACTCAAAGATACAGATACTCACACAGACACTCACAGACATTGACACAGACACAGGCATACACTAACAGACACTTTACAAAGAGACAGACACCTACACAGACACACACTAACAGACACTTACACAGACACTCACATACACTCACATTCAGAGACAGACACTCACACAGAGACAGGTACACTCACACAGACACTTACACTCACAGACACTCACAGACACAGACATTCACACACAGACACTCACACACAGAGACATTCACACAGACACTCACAGACACTCACACACATAGACACTCACACACATAGACACTCACACACATAGACACTCACACAGAAACTCACACTCACAGACACTCACACTCACAGACACTCATGCAGACACTCACAGACACTCACACATACACTCAAATACAGATACACTCACACATGCACTCACACTCACAGACACAGACACTCACATACAGATACACTCACACATACACTCACAGACACTCACACAGGCACTCACACACACAGACACTCACACAGGCACTCATACTCACAGACACAGACACTCAGTCATAGACACAGACACTCACACAGACACTCACACACACATTCACTTACACAGACACTCACAGACATGCACACAGACACTCACAGACACTCACACTCTCACAGGCACTTACAGACATAGACAGACACTCACTCTCACACATAGAGACCCTCACAGACAGAGAGTCATTCATTCACACAGAGAGACAGACACTCACACAGACACTTAGACACTCACACCCAGACACTCACAGGGATGAACATTCACACACAGAGACAGACACTCACACAGACACTCACACAGACAGACACTCAGACATACACTGGCACACAGAGACAGTCACACACAGACACAGACACTTACACAGACACTCTCACAGACACAGACACTTACACTCTCACAGACACTTAAACAGACACTTACACATACACTCACACACACAGACAGACACTCATACTCACAGAGACAGACACTCACACACAATGACACACTCACACAGACACTCACACACACTCACATTCAGAGACAGACACTCACACAGAGACAGACACTCACAGAGGCAGACACTCAGACAGGTACACACAAACACTCACACAGACACACTCACAGACACTCACAGACACAGACATTCACACACAGACACTCACACACAGAGACACTCACAGACACCCACACACATAGACACTCACACAGAAACTCACACTCACAGACACTCACACTCACAGACACTCATGCAGACATTCACAGACACTCACATACAGAGACACTCACACAGGCACTCATACTCACAGACACAGACACTCAGTCTCACAGACACAGACACTCAGTCATAGACACAGACACTCACACAGACACTCACACACACATCTCGCAGACTCTGACAAATACTCTCACACAGAGACTTACACAGAGTCCCACACAGATACAGACACTCACACACAGACACTCAGCTCACACAGACACTCACACAGACACTCACAGACACACACACAGATATTGACACTCATACACAGAGACAGACACACAGACACTGACACACAGGGGGACACACTCACACAGACACTCACACACAGACACAGACACTCACTCATAGACACAGACACTCACACAGACATTCACACTCACAGATACTCACACAGACACTCACAAAGACACTCACAGAGACAGACACTCACACACAGACACTCACTCATAGACACACACACACTCACACAGACATTCACACTCACATATACTCACACAGACACTCACACAGACACTCACAGAGACAGACACTCACACACAGACAGACACTCACACTCAGAGACACTCCCACAGACACTCCCACTCGAAGAGACAGACAATCACAAAGACACTTATAGACATTGACACAGACACATACACTCACACAGACACACACACTCACACAGACACTCACACAGATTCTCACACAGACTCACATAAAGATACAGACACTCACACACAGACACTCACATAGATGCTCACACTCACACAGACACTCACACAAAGACATTTACACTCACATAGACAGACACTCACAGACACATACTCACAGACACTTACACAGACACTCACAGACACATGCACTCACACAGACACTCACACAGACACATACTCACAGACACTCACACAGACACTCACAGACACTCAGAGACAGACACTCACACAGAGACAGACACTCACACAGACACTCACACACAAAGACAGACACTCACAGAGACAGACACTCAGACAGGAACACTCACACACACTCACAGACATTTACACTCACAGACACTCACACAGACACTCACATACACTCACTCATAGACACAGACACTAACACAGACACTCACACTCCCAGACACTCACACAGATACTCATACACACAGACACTCACACTCACAGACACTCACACAGACACTCACACACACAGACATTCACACAGGCACTCACAGACACAGACACTCAATCATAGACATAGACACTCACACAGACATTCACACTCACAGACACTCACAGACATGCACACAGACACTCACAGACACTAACACAGACAATCACAGAGACAGACATTCACACAGACACTCACAGACATTGACACAGACACTCAGCTCACACAGACACTCACACAGATATTGACACTCATACACAGAGACAGACACACAGACACTGACACACAGGGGGACACACTCACACAGACACTCACACACAGACACAGACACTCACTCATAGACACAGACACTCACACAGACATTCACACTCACAGATACTCACACAGACACTCACAGAGACAGACACTCACACACAGACACTCACTCATAGACACACACACACTCACACAGACATTCACACTCACATATACTCACACAGACACTCACACAGACACTCACAGAGACAGACACTCACACACAGACAGACACTCACACTCAGAGACACTCCCACAGACACTCCCACTCGAAGAGACAGACAATCACAAAGACACTTATAGACATTGACACAGACACATACACTCACATAGACACACACACTCACACAGACACTCACACAGATTCTCACACAGACTCACACAAAGATACAGACACTCACACACAGACACTCACACAGATGCTCACACTCACACAGACACTCACACAAAGACATTTACACTCACATAGACAGACACTCACAGACACATACTCACAGACACTTACACAGACACTCACAGACACATGCACTCACACAGACACTCACACAGACACATACTCACAGACACTCACACAGACACTCACAGACACTCAGAGACAGACACTCACACAGAGACAGACACTCACACAGAGACAGACACTCACACAGACACTCACACACAAAGACAGACACTCACAGAGACAGACACTCAGACAGGAACACTCACACACACTCACAGACATTTACACTCACAGACACTCACACAGACACTCACATACACTCACTCATAGACACAGACACTAACACAGACACTCACACTCCCAGACACTCACACAGATACTCATACACACAGACACTCACACTCACAGACACTCACACAGACACTCACACACACAGACATTCACACAGGCACTCACAGACACAGACACTCAATCATAGACATAGACACTCACACAGACATTCACACTCACAGACACTCACAGACATGCACACAGACACTCACAGACACTAACACAGACAATCACAGAGACAGACATTCACACAGACACTCACAGACATTGACACAGACACTCACACTCACAGAGACAGACATTCACACAGACACTCACAGACATTGACACAGACACTCACACTCACAGAGACAGACATTCACACAGGCACTCACAGACATTGACACAGACACATGCGCTCACACACTCACACAGAGACGAACACTCACACAGACACTCACAGACATTGATACAGACACATGCAGTCACACAGACACTCACACAGAGATGGACACTCACACAAACACACACACTCACACAGACTCTCACACAGACACTCACAGAAATGGACACAGACACATGCACTCACACAGACACACACACTCACAGACACTCACACAGACACTCACACACACATTCACTTACACAGACACTCGCAGACATGCACACACACACTCACAGACACTCACACTCTCACAGACACTTACAGACATAGACAGACACTCACACTCACACACAGAGACCCTCACAGACACAAACACTCACACTCGCAGACTCTGACAAATACTCTCACACAGAGACTTACACAGTCACACACAGATACAGACACTCACACACAGACACTCAACTCTCACAGACACTCACACAGACACTCACAGACACACACACAGATATTGACACTCATACACAGAGACAGACACTCACACAGACACAGAGACACACACTCACACAGACACTCACACAGACACTCACACACAGACACAGACACTCACTCATAGACACAGACACTCACACAGACTCACAGACACTCACACAGACATTCACACTCACAGACACAGAGACACACACTCACACAGACACTCACACAGACACTCACACACAGACACAGACACTCACTCATAGACACAGACACTCACACAGACTCACAGACACTCACACAGACATTCACACTCACAGATACTCACACAGACACTCACACAGACACTCACAGAGACAGACACTCACACACAGAGACAGACACTCACAGACACTCACACAGACACTCACACAGACACTCACAGAGACAGACACTCACACACAGAGACAGACACACAGACACTGACACACAGGGGGACACACTCACACAGACACTCACACACAGACACAGACACTCACTCATAGACACAGACACTCACACAGACATTCACACTCACAGATACTCACACAGACACTCACAGAGACAGACACTCACACACAGACACTCACTCATAGACACACACACACTCACACAGACATTCACACTCACATATACTCACACAGACACTCACACAGACACTCACAGAGACAGACACTCACACACAGACAGACACTCACACTCAGAGACACTCCCACAGACACTCCCACTCGAAGAGACAGACAATCACAAAGACACTTATAGACATTGACACAGACACATACACTCACATAGACACACACACTCACACAGACACTCACACAGATTCTCACACAGACTCACACAAAGATACAGACACTCACACACAGACACTCACACAGATGCTCACACTCACACAGACACTCACACAAAGACATTTACACTCACATAGACAGACACTCACAGACACATACTCACAGACACTTACACAGACACTCACAGACACATGCACTCACACAGACACTCACACAGACACATACTCACAGACACTCACACAGACACTCACAGACACTCAGAGACAGACACTCACACAGAGACAGACACTCACACAGAGACAGACACTCACACAGACACTCACACACAAAGACAGACACTCACAGAGACAGACACTCAGACAGGAACACTCACACACACTCACAGACATTTACACTCACAGACACTCACACAGACACTCACATACACTCACTCATAGACACAGACACTAACACAGACACTCACACTCCCAGACACTCACACAGATACTCATACACACAGACACTCACACTCACAGACACTCACACAGACACTCACACACACAGACATTCACACAGGCACTCACAGACACAGACACTCAATCATAGACATAGACACTCACACAGACATTCACACTCACAGACACTCACAGACATGCACACAGACACTCACAGACACTAACACAGACAATCACAGAGACAGACATTCACACAGACACTCACAGACATTGACACAGACACTCACACTCACAGAGACAGACATTCACACAGACACTCACAGACATTGACACAGACACTCACACTCACAGAGACAGACATTCACACAGGCACTCACAGACATTGACACAGACACATGCGCTCACACACTCACACAGAGACGAACACTCACACAGACACTCACAGACATTGATACAGACACATGCAGTCACACAGACACTCACACAGAGATGGACACTCACACAAACACACACACTCACACAGACTCTCACACAGACACTCACAGAAATGGACACAGACACATGCACTCACACAGACACACACACTCACAGACACTCACACAGACACTCACACACACATTCACTTACACAGACACTCGCAGACATGCACACACACACTCACAGACACTCACACTCTCACAGACACTTACAGACATAGACAGACACTCACACTCACACACAGAGACCCTCACAGACACAAACACTCACACTCGCAGACTCTGACAAATACTCTCACACAGAGACTTACACAGTCACACACAGATACAGACACTCACACACAGACACTCAACTCTCACAGACACTCACACAGACACTCACAGACACACACACAGATATTGACACTCATACACAGAGACAGACACTCACACAGACACAGAGACACACACTCACACAGACACTCACACAGACACTCACACACAGACACAGACACTCACTCATAGACACAGACACTCACACAGACTCACAGACACTCACACAGACATTCACACTCACAGACACAGAGACACACACTCACACAGACACTCACACAGACACTCACACACAGACACAGACACTCACTCATAGACACAGACACTCACACAGACTCACAGACACTCACACAGACATTCACACTCACAGATACTCACACAGACACTCACACAGACACTCACAGAGACAGACACTCACACACAGAGACAGACACTCACAGACACTCACACAGACACTCACACAGACACTCACAGAGACAGACACTCACACACAGAGACAGACACTCACAGACACTCACACAGACACTCACACTCGAAGAGACAGACACTCACAAAGACACTTACAGACATTGACACAGACACATGCACTCACACAGACACTCACACAGACACTCACACAGACTCACGAAAAGATACAGACACTCACACAGATGCTCACACTCACACAGACACTCACACAGACACACACACAGACATTTTACACTCACATAGACAGACACTCACAAACACATGCACTCACACAGACACTCACACAGACACATGCACTCACACAGACACATACTCACAGACACTCACACAGACACTCACAGACACTCACACTCAGAGACAGACACTCACACAGAGACAGACACTCACACAGACAGTCACACTCAGAGACAGACACTCACACAGACACTCACACACAAAGACAGACATTCACACACAGACACTCACAGAGACAGACACTCAGGCAGGAACACTAACACAGACACTCACAGACACTCACACACAGAGACACTTACACAGACACTCACACTCCCAGACACTCACACAGATACTCATACACACAGACACTCACACTCACAGACACAGACACTCACAGACACTCACACACACAGACATTCACACAGGCACTCACAGACACAGACACTCAATCATAGACATAGACACTCACACAGACATTCACACTCACAGACACTCACAGACATGCACACAGACAATCACAGAGACAGACATTGACACAGACACTCACAGACATTGACACAGACACTCACACTCACAGAGACAGACATTCACACAGACACTCACAGACATTGACACAGACATTCACACTCACAGAGACAGACATTCGCACAGACACTTACAGACATTCACACAGACACATGCGCTCACACAGACACTCACACAGAGACGAACACTCACACAGACACTCACAGAAATTGACACAGACACATGCACTCACACAGACACACGCACTCACAGACACTCACACAGATACTCACAGACATTCACACTCAGAGACAGAAACTCACACAGAGACATCCACTCACACTCAGAGACAGACACTCACATAGACAATCACCCTCACAGCCTGGGGAACCTGCACCATGTGCCTTCCATCAGACTGGGAAACCTACTTTCCTTGCTTGACTTCAGAGAAACCTACTGTCATTGCCTTGTATTGGACAGACATCCCCCCCCCCCCCCCCTGCCTTGGGGAGCCCTAAGGATTGTATGAGATATGCCATATCCAATGAGTCATTCCTAGAAAAAAAAAACTATTACTCATATAACCTCTAACTGCTCTATTTAACATCTTTTTATAACTATTAAATATTATTTTTCAATAACAATGTTTGAAAACAGTGAGCCAAACATAGAGTAGTATTTAAAATCAATAGTTTATTAACAAAGTAAAAATATACTCACAAATAAAAACCTTGTATATATCAATATAATATGTTTGGGAATCTTCATATTAACAGAACCATAAATAAGGATCTTCTCTTTCTTTATAAAAAAATGATCATAATCTCAGCAATCACAGAAAAAAATAGGACAAAAATAGCAAAAAACAAGACTAAGCTAACTTGCCTTTTCACTCCTATTGAGGGTATATGCAAAAAATGATTAGAGATAAAAAGTGTATAAGATAAACATAAAAGAAATCTTCTGTGTCCTAACGTTGGCCTCAAGCTATAAACATTTATTTCCTAATCCACTATTGTTATAAAACATAGACTTTAGGTAATAATACTATAATGGCAGCGCTGAAATGCAAATTATATTTGCTAAGGACCCTCTCCTAACCAAGGTGTTTCTTGTTTAAACTTCCTCAGGGTTTCTTTCTATAATGCCTCACATTGCTTCATGTAACATATGCCTGTACCTCTCTTATTCCTTCATATAACCTCTCCCTATGTCACCTTGTTACTTTATATAACCTTGCCTCCTATTGCTCTACATTACATATTTCTCTATAACACCTCATAGTGCTTCATACATAGCCTATACCTGTAGATCTCCTATTGCTCCATATAACCTCTCTCTATAACTCTACAATTGCTCCCTATAACCCCTGTTTCTCTGAAACAGTTATGAAATTACCAGGTTGCAAGACAGGGCCGGTCAGTTATTATCTCTAGAGTGGGCAGCACATGGTTATGGAGGCTGGGTACATGCCTATGCCACATGGCTGGTGATTTCTTCAGAGCCCACGTTTCCACACTGAGGCCTGATCTTTACTCAATACGTATCTGCAGAGTGGGGAAATCAGGCAGAGATAAGTAATGGGGTTGTCCGGAAGTGTCAATTTCACAAAAAAGGAAGTATTCTGCTAAAGTTTGCAGTGAGACTTATGTGCAGGCTCCATCTAACCTGCGGATCATCGTGACACCAGCAGCCCCAGCCCACGGACCCCTCATTTACAATGCAGATTGGCAGCTCCTAGATCATTTGGTTACTGTCTGTGGTTATAAAGCAAGGCGTGCAGGACGGATGACTGCATACATAATGTGAGGAGCCAGAACCTGGAGACACAGTGACTGGAGGAGGACCACCCAGAGCAGGGCAAGATGTCCATGCTGACCCCCATCCTGAGCCCCCTGGAGGTCAAACCCTACCTCTCCAAAGGGGAGCGCTTTATCAAGTGGGATGATGTGAGTATATGGAATGATCTGCTGGATGGAGAGGGCTGGAGGGTACTGATTTTAATGCCCCCTCTCCTATGACTGTACCCCTGTGGCTACATAGAAATATAGATTTGATGGCAGATGAGAACCGAAATGACCCATCTAACCTGCCTATTATGTATACCTCAAAGATTGGTTATCTTGTTCATGACCATTAAAGTGTCATATTTATAGTATGCTGTTAAAAAGAACTGGATGATAATTTGAAAAATGTTTTTTTATTATTATTATCGTTTATTTGTAACGTGCCAAGATATTCCTTAGTCTTTGAGCTTAGAATCTGGTGTCCAAAAGCATTTAGAGCATTTTATTTTTAGACATTGTTTTCAATACTGTTTTAATGACAGCAGAAATGTTACCTTTATTCCGGGGAACAAAGAAACCTGGGAGGAGTCATTGATTCATGATAAGATCTTTGTTCAGTTCTGTAGAAATACTTTCATTTCAAATAGCCACTTGACAACAGGATGAAATAGAAGAGTAAGCCCCAGCAGGGCTACCCTCTTGCAGACAAGAAGTCTTAGACAAAAATCCCCAATAGTCACATACAGGGAGATTTTCTATTAAACGCTTTTATGCTCTTGACTTACACAGATGCTAATGTTATTGGTTTGTTACATACATCACAAAGATGTGAAGCTTTTCCCAGACAGCTGTGGTCCTTTAATGTTCAGTATCCCATCTTTTTCTGTGACTGGATGACGCCCTGTGCCCCGCCCACATACTGCCCAGTCTGGATTTTAGGTGCTCGGGTGATGCTGGCTCCCCAGGTTATTTTGCACCTTGTCTGTGCTGCATATATTGTATGAGACCTTAGATCAGAGGTAGCTGAGCCAGAGAAACATAGATCAAATAAGAATCAAAAAGGCCCATCTTATCTGCCTATTCTATCTACCAAAATGTTTAACTTAATTAAGCCTATGGATGGCCTTATGCATGCTTAAATTCCTTAACTACCATTTCCACTGGAAGACTGTTCTACTTATCTTCAAAGTAGTACTTTATCCCTAAATATTCCAGCTTACGACCTCTTGTATGTTGCATAGAGAAAAGACACATGTGGTCATTTCACTTTTCTATCTATTAAAGCAAGTACTAGAGAACCCCCTCATCATCCTTTTAAAATGGTACCTGCTGTGTCCTGTAGGGTTCAGGCTTTCTGATCAGAGCTTGATATGGGTCAATCTCTGTAATTCCATCAAGAGACCTTTCTTTGTGTAGGGTCACCTAAGATGTGCAGGTCATAGCAGAGAGTTCAGACAAATTGAGTCCACTGGAGAAGGGACAGGCATCCAACTCCAGAATCTTTGCTATGGATAAGCACAGCTAGAGACATGATTGTGCCTAGTTTGCTGAGGCCCATAGGATCACAGAGAGTCGGACATAGCTGAAAGACTAAACAACGAAGTGCAGTGACATGTAGGTAGGTAGGATAAGTCAGTTTGTTGATCTAGCCCTCCATAACTTGGCTAATAAGGCTTTGGTCATCACAGTCTGAATAGGAAGGTAGACGTTCAGAAGACCAGACACATATGATAACTGTACACAAATGGACACGTTGGGCACTTTAACATTTTCATTCACATACTAAGATAAAGAGCTTGTTTTAAACATTACATGAAAAGCAGAGGAAAGGCAGCTTTAGAACATCTCAAGAAGTAATCAAATGTATCAAAAAGGAATCAGATGTATAAAAAAGGTTTTGTGATGTGCAAAGTCTATTATACTGTAACTCTCTCTCTGTGCATAAATTGAGCAAAAAAACCCAGTGGATTTATTACTCATTCCAAGTCTGTCTCTCTGCTGTCCTTTGTTATACTTAACTTCAGACAATATTTCTACCCAAAACATCATAAGGCGCTTGTTAAAACTCTTTAAGGAGTTTTGTATAGTTTATAGTTTTCGACAGTATTGAAGCCCTGAGCCTTGGGGTCCCCGGTGTGTACAAGGAGAGGTATTACTAAGATATATCTCCCACTCAATGGCACCAGGATGGATTACCCAGCATGCTTCACCGCTATCTCTTCCCTTTTTTTGTGTCTGGGACACATCTGTGGCTTTGATGCTACCAGTTGTTACCAAGGAAATGGCGGCTGAAACTGGAAGCAGCAACATGAGTCATAGAGTGACCAAACAGAAAGTATCTGTACTGTGCATGGCCCAAACAAACTGTATGACTGAGGGGAGTGTCAACATGAGAACTTAATAAAAATATTAATATAAAGTATGAATATATAGTCTTATATCATATGCATAATCTATCAATGATAGTGCAATGTTTAGATAAAATGCTGCTGTTTCAAATGTGTATAGTGTGAAGTAGATTACTGTACTGTTTTATTGATAAACTCCCCCTACTCAAACATTGCAGAGATTGGTCAGCAAAGCAATGGGGATTGTAGCTTCATTATTTGTGTCTCGCACTGTTTTATATCAATGTAAAACAAAATGTTAATAAAGTCCCTTAAATTTCCTATGGTCACGTCTTTGCTCCACTGTAGGTATCCATGTTTGGCTATTTGATCTTTTCCTTTCCCACCCTCAGTTATGGGTCACTGACTGTTTGCTCTTGTTCCTTGAAGTGTCCTTATCCTAAAGTAACATTGCACAAGCCAAATTATGTCTCTGTTTATGAGCCTTGTGCACAGTGGTACTGCTGGGTAATGTCCTCTCCTTTAAAATAATCAATGCAAGCAGCTAGTGACCCTGCATTGAGGCTTGGGCAGGAGCAGATCAAAGATGACAAGATAGAAGCTTACAATACTACAATAATTATACTGTTTAAGGTGTAGCTTGTAGGGAACCTGGAACTGTAGGGAATACACGTCATATACATGATATGAAGGCAGGGTCTGGATCCAAAGTAAACGTTCTTTGTACCCCGATCTTGTTACTGTGTCATTCAGGAGAGCTCCAGTATCTTAAAATACCAGATGCAATAGTGCCTATGACTATTAATGATGGGCACTCACTGTGCCAAGCCCATGCCAAGTTCAATCCCTGGCATCTAAAACAAACCAGCAGATAGGCATTCTTTCATCATTGACCTGGGCCCCACTACTAGGCCCTTCCAATCATTAAAACAAGTTTTCTCATTTGGCAGTCCCCTCTATTATACCAAGCCTTGCACTAGGCAGCACCCACCATCAAACCAAGATTTACTACTAGATAGTGCCCACCATCAAACCAAGCCTTACCACTAGGCATTTCCCACCATTAAACCATGCCTTACTACTAGGCAGCACCCGCCATCAAACCATGCCTTACTAGTAGGCAGCACCCACCATCAAACCAAGCCTTACTACTAGGCAGTGCCCATCATCAAACCAAGCCTTACCGCTAGGCAGCACCCAGAATCAAACCAAGCCTAAACACCACTAGGCAGCCCCTTCATTAATCAAGCCCTACTACTATGCAGTCCCCACCATCAAATCAAGCCTTACTGATAAGCAGTCAGCACCATCAAACCAAACCCTATCACTAAGCAGTCTACTCAATCAAACGAAGCCCTATCACAAAGCAATCCCTATGATCAAACCAAGCTTTACCACAAGACAGTCCCCATCATTAAACCAATCCTTACTGCTTGGCAGTCCACACCACCAAAACAAGTCCTAACACTATGCAGGCATCACCATTAAATCAAGCCCTACCACTAGGCAGTACCTATCATTAAACAATGTCCTAACACTAGGCAGTGTCCCACTGTGACACCCTTCAACTGGACCAGAGGGAGGCATGGTCAATCCTGGAAAGCTAAACACAGGCAATGATTTGAGGAATTTCCACCAGTACACAGTTGAGCAAATCAGAATGACTGAGACAGTAAATCTCTCATTTGCACAACATAAATTGCCTCAAATTATGGCCTGTGTGTAGCATTCCAGAACCAAAATTACATTACACTTCTCCTGCAGAATATTCCACGTAAGAACTTTGTCATTTAAATAAATAGCTTAAAAAGCTCACAAGGGTCCTTACGTGTCATTTAGGCAGAGGTGAGTGTGATGTTCTGAGTCAGAGCCCAGAAACACAGTAATTCTCATAGCACGCTACAGAACGTCAGTAAACATTGTAACATTGTGTGTATATAACTATGCGTTACACACACAAACATTGTCACATTACATAGTTACATAGTTACATAGGCCCTCATTCAATTGCAATTTGCCCAATTGAATAGGGCCCTAAATAACCACATTACATATATTTTTTAAAGAAGTTTTTTGTTAGCAAGCATCTATCCAAAAGAAAGGTTTTCACTAACTAAAAACTTCTTTAAAAAATATACGTTATGTGCTTATTTAGGGTCCAATTCAATTCGGTAAATTGCAATTGAATGAGGCCCATAGTAATTAAGGTTGAAAAAAGACTTTCAGTCCATTAAGTTCAACCTTTTAAGATCTCCTCTGATCTGCAATATGCAGATTAGTTATTAATTAGTTGTTAATTAATTGTTCATTAATTATTAATCAACAATTTATTTATGCATTTTTTTAAATTAATAATTAATTGATCCAGAGGAAGGCAAACAGAAAAAAAAACCCGAAGTGAAACTTAGCCAATCGTCTCAAAGTGAAAAAAAATAATTCCTTCCTGACCCCAGATACTGGTGATCGGATTTCTCCCTGGATCAATACTAACTTTCTAATTATCCAGGATAACCCTGAATTCACTTCTTAATTAGAAATAAATCCAGTCCCATTTTAAAGTTATCTATCGAATCCGCTGTCACCACCTCCTCTGGTAGAGAATTCCAAAGAATTCCCTTTTCTTTCTTTAAGGTGGAATCTTTTTACTTCTAACCTCAAGGGATGTCCTCTTGTCAGTTGAAAACCTCTTGGCACAAAAAGCTCCCTTAACAAATCTTTATACTGACCCTGGATGTATAAGGTAATCATATCTCCTCTTAGACGCCTTTTTTTCTAGAAAAAATAAGCTTAATTTGGTTAGTCTTTCGTCATAACTTAGCCCTTTATTAGCTTTGTTGCCCTCCTCTGTATATTTTCCAGTTCTACAATGTCCTTTTTATGAAGTGGTGCCCAAAATTGTACTCCATATGCCAAATGAGGGCATACTAGAGATTTGTAAGTGGCAGAATTATATTTGCTTCCCTTGCTTCTATACCCTTCTTAATATATGCTAATATTTTATTTGCCTTTGCAGCTGCTGCTTGGCTTTGAGCACTGTTATCTAGGTGGTTGTCCACTAGTACTCCCAAAGACCTTTCAATATCGGATACCCCTAGATTTGCTCCGTTAAGATTATACATTGCAAGGCTATTTTTCCTTCCTAGATACATAACTTTACATTTTTTCATATTAAATCTCATCTGCCATTTAGATGCCCATTCATCAATTTTATGTAAATCCCTTTCGAGGGGAAGCACATCATTATCTGATTTAATTACCTTGCACAACTTTGTGTTATCAGCGAAAATGGAGACATTAATAAATATGTTAAAAAGGAGAGGACCTAATACTGTACCCTGAGGAACCCCACTTACCACATTAGTCCAATTGGAGTATGTTCCATTTACAACAACCCTTTGCTTCCTGTCTTTTAGCCAGCTCTCAATCCATGAGCAGATATTTACTGCAATTCCTGTATCCCTTAGTTTGCACAATAGTCTTCCATTTGGCACTGTATCAAAAACCTTTGCAAAATCCAAAAAGACTACATCCACTGAGTTGCCTTGATGGGATTTATTGTTCTTCCACATGAACATTGCAGTTCAGACACATCACATTATATGTTCACTAGTAACTTGCCGGTGAACAATGACGGGAATAAAATTGTAAGGCTGGCAATGGTTTCGATCCTCTAAGCACCTTTGGCGCTCATTGCGAGCCTTTCCTCTGGCCTACTGTACGGGCCGCTCATTGCAGGGTTTGTTAACCTGCAAGTTTAGTGCTTGGGAATGCCATGTGTCTTTTTCCAGCATCTCCCCCTATCCCTTCCCTGTGTCTTTCTCTGTGTGTGTGCTGAATGTTTGCATGGCGCGCAGTGACTGCCGTTGGTTTTATTTTCAAAGTCCCCCGTGCCTGGCGTTGTTGGTGTAAGTGTTAGTGTGATCGGTGTGTTGTATTTCTTAGTCCTGCATGCCTGGCTTGTAAGTGTTACTGTCTTCGGCGTCGTGTATTTTGTAAGTTCTGTGAGCTTGGCATAGCTGAGCCTCGTTTTCATGAAGTTTCAGAAATTTTATGTTTTTCATCCGCCATTTTTCTTCTCGCTTGGGCGATTTTCAAGTGACGAAAAATATGGGTCTAGTTTGTTTGCAACCTCACTCCCAGGCTTCCTGTGTCTCCCCCTGTGCTGTGTGTGAGTGTGGTATAATGTTTTGTACATGATTTCCTTAGTTTTTCGGGTTTTTATAGTTACTAGTTCGAACAACTGCTCACCTCACTTCGCGAGGCTCACAGTTGTGTGGAAAGTGCTGCACCGCTGGCGAGCCTCGCTTTGCAAGGCTTTCCTAAGAACTGCACCACTGGTACATCGTCGTCCCGCCTCACTTTGCGAGGGACGCAAAGGCGGGACCAACATTGCAAATGTTCTGGACACTGACAACTATATATGTGATTTCTAACTTACTAATTGGTATTACATGGCAAGGGATTCACAGGTAGGTTGTGGGTGGCAGGTGGATAGGCATTAACCCCTTGGGCTCTGTATTAATCAGGTGTGACTTAGTTGGGTGTCAGTGTTTTATTGTTCGAGTAGGTATTTTTAACTGACATTGTAATTTAGCTGAGTATTCTTTAGTATTGTTGTATAGGACAGGAATAACCACAAGAAAAGGCTTATTTTTTTCTTTAGAATTATTTTTCTTGTAGACACTGCCCTCCTGGACTTTATTGTATTTGCAGATCTCTCTCATATCTCCATCACCCTTCTCCCCTCTAATCTATACTTATTAAGGTCATGGAGTCCACTCTAATCTATACATATTAATGTCATGTAGTCCACTCTAATCTATACATATTAATGTCATGTAGTCCACTCTAATCTATACATATTAATGTCATAAAGTCCCCTCTAATCTATACATATTAATGTCATGGAGTCCCCTCAGATTTATACATATTATTGTCATGGAGTCTCCTCTAATCTATACATATTAATGTCATGGAGTTCCCTCTAATCTATACATATTAATGTCATGTAGTCCACTCTAATCTATACATATTAATGTCATAAAGTCCCCTCTAATCTATACATAATAATGTCATGGAGTCCCCTCTAATCTATACATATTATAGTCACGGAGTCTCCTCTAGTCTATACATATTCATATCATGGAGACCCCTCAGATTTATACATATTATTGTCATGGAGTCTCCTCTAATCTATACATATTAATACCATGGAGTACCCTTGAATGTATACATATTAATATCATGGAGTCCCCTCTAATCTATACATATTAATATAATAACGTCTCCTCTAATCTATACATAATAATGTCATGGAGTTCCCTCCAATCTATACATATTACTATCATGGAGTCCCCTCTAATCTAGACATATTATTGTCATGGAAACTCCTCTAGTCTATACATACCAATGTCATGGAGCTCCCTCTAATCTATACATATTAATGTCATGGAGTCCCCTCTAATCTATACATATTAATGTCATGGTATCCCCTCTAATCTATACATATTACTATCATGGAGTCCCCTCTAATCTATACATATTAATGTGATAGAGTCTCCTCTAATCTATACATATTATTGTCATGGAGACTCCTCTAGTCTATACATATTAATGTCATGGACTCTCCTCTAATCTATACATATTAATGTAATGGAGTCTCCTCTAATCTATACATATTAATGTCATGGAGTCTCCTCTAATCTATACATATCAATGTCATGGAGACCCCTCTAATCTATACATATGAATGCCATGTTGTCCCCTCTAATCTATACATATTAATGTCATGGTGTCCCCTCTAATCTATACATATTAATGTCATGGAGTCCCCTCTAATCTATATATATATGAATGCCATGGTGTCCCCTCTAATCTATAAATGTCAATGTCATGGTATCCCCTCTAATCTATACATATTAATGTCATGGAGTCCCCTCTAATCTATACATATGAATGCCATGGTGTCCCCTCTAATCTATACATAATAATGTCATGGTGTCCGCTCTAATCTATTACCCTATAATCTATCTAATCTATTATCCCTATTACCATGAGCAAATGCCTACCCCAAAAAGGTCCCAGTTATATAATTACAATTAGTTGTTTGAGTTGTTGTGTATTTTAAGCATAAATGACATGAAAAGTCCTCCATCTCTCCTAACAACTTTATCTCATTTAATTAATATTAATATTTTCTCACATTGTTGGGTTATAAACCACACAAGCATGCCCAGTTGTTAGGTCTATACAGGTTTATGAGAATAATGATAATACCTTAATTCTGATCTATAGGAATAGATAGATCTACCAGCTCTTATTAATAATGAATCGCTTGAGATGAAGTTACTAGGAGATATGGGGTTCTTGGAATTGGTTATTTCTGCACTAAATCGGCCCGGTGGTGTGTCCTCTGCCATTACAATATGCCCGCTCCCCCTCCCCTTTATCCGGCCCCTGTGTAGGTTACATTTTGTTTAACAGTGACTGTGATATTTGAATGTAATTTGTTATTCAAAATCATCCAAATCCCACGGCACCTGCCGGCTCCGCACTTTACATCTCACCACGAAACACAATATCCCTTACTAAGATTACTGAGCAATGGATTTGTGTACAGGATTTGAAGGGATAGCCGCACTTGCAATGTAAACACGTAAGAGACATTAGACTTAACTACCCTGCACTCCATAAACAATCCTCTGTTAAAGGGCTACACTTGTAAATCAGCAACGTGTTTTATAACTTTTTACATGCAATTATACTTCAGCGGAAGCTAACCTTTTGGTTTCGGATGAGCCGCTTCCTGGGGTGGAGGAAGTTAATGCAGAGGAAGCTTCTATATAGACACCTGGAATGCGTTTTTGGCTTTTTTTAAACTTTTTGCAGATTAAGTTTAGTTACTCAAAAGACCATATAAAAAATTATTACAGTGGCCCTTTAGTATTCAGTATAGCTCTTAATCTTCTCATGTTTTGTTGACATGCCAAGGCTGTGCTTATCAGCTGTTTCTGGTGGGCATAGGAAAGGTCTTCATGAATGGGGTCTTCCTAGAAAAGTGTTTAATAACGGGGGAAACTGTCCAAGTACGAGGATGAAATATAGCTGCAAAATATAATAATAATGTTAAATAATAATATAATATTATCCTATGACATGAGCTATTAATTGGTGATTTAGTTTTTCTTATTTGTTTTTTTTACATAAACATATAAGAAACATCAATTATATAACTGCAATTAGTAATAATCTCATAAATAAACCTCTATTCCGGGCAACAGTAGATAGTAATGATAGTGTTGATATTTCCCTCCAAACAACATTGTTTCCTTTTACTTTTCACCACCCTCTCTTGTATTTCACAACCTCATTGATGATGGGGGGAGATATTTGTGAGGTTAGTCAGTGTAATCAATGTTTATAAGTTCTTTACTCCATATCACAGCCATGATGCAACATGTCATTTCTTGGAATGTCTTTGGTTGGGGTTGTAAGGTGGTCTCCATATGGGTTCCAGTTGTCTAGGACGAATTTGCCTATTTTCCATCACCAAGTGATACCTCTATCCAGTCTGGCTCCTTATTTCTTGGGTAGGAGGAGGTGTCTGGACTCTTCGAGCAAGGTTGGCCTCTTTGGTTGGGGCTGCCATGATAATGAGAAGATGTTCATCATATTTAGGTTAGGGTTTAAACTCTCTTGGTAAGAATAAGTTGATGTTTATAAGTTATTTTGAAGTTGTGGAGGTCCTTTCTCATGTTCTTATTATCCATTAATCACTAGACAAGGGGTCAGCACTTAACAGCACTACTGTAGAAATGGCACCCAAACGGGATTATGGTTGGTGCAATGTTGAGAGTGAGTATAGAATAATGAGGTTGTATTGATGAATTGGGATTGTAATATAGGTTGTTTGGAGATATGTTGATTCAATGAAGGTCATCTCATGAGAATAGGGTTAGGAAATAAGTGATAAGTGTATCTTGGTCTATGATGGGGGGGGGGCAGGGCATGAAACTGATAAGATGTGGTGTTGGGTAAAATATTAGGAGGATTAGATGACGTGGAGCAAAAGTATATGTGATGAGGTCAGTTTGGGGATGTTGGAATTAAACTAAATGTAATACAGTAATTTGATGAAATGGGGATACGGTGTTGGTGATAAGATGGAGGGGACTCAGCAAAATAAAGTATTCACATGTACCATGTAGTAGTAAAAAACAAGTGTAAGAACCACACTATATGGTAATATCTAGACTTGAAATTCAATTTATTTACAGTTATTAGACATTTATTTACATTATGTACAATAGTAGACAGATACAGGGATATTAACATGTACTATTGGCACTCAATACCTTAAATTAAAGTAATTACATAAAGACTTAGCACACTCCTTCTGAATGGTGTTCTACCTTAGATTTCATGCCTGTCCTATGTGGATATAAAAACTCACATGCAATTAGAATATATACTGTATATATATATATATATATATATATATATATATATATATATATATATATATATTGTGTGTGTGTTATTATTATTATTATTATTATTATTATTATTAAACTGCTTCTTTATTAAGCACCAACATATTACACAGCACAAACATCTACAGGCACATGTCTGTTTTCAGGGCTAATCTGCTAAAATGTTATTCTGGTATTACAATTAGTGTGAATGAGATCAGTTTGCTGTTTGTATCTGTTCTGTGATTTTCTCCTGAACAGTATAAAGTGTTTGTGTACTTGTGCACTGATTATTGTGCAGTAGTCAAGGGAAGGAGCGAACTTGGGAGCTTGCGAACAGTTCTAGTGTAAGGGCAGTTATAGTATACGTGTGGGAGTTTAAATAAAAGGAGGGAGCTCAAAGAAAAGCTGTTAAATTGTAGTGTAGAAAAGGGAAGAAAGAAACAAAAGGAAGGTTAAAAACAAATAAGAAAAAAATATATATATTTTTATATTATTAGTATTTACAGTATGTTCATTTGAAGAACTTTATTACATATAAAATGTGTTTAAAATAAACAATTGTAGATATGTATTTCTAATTATTGTATTAGATTTTGCTTTAATGATGACATTTTGTCTTTGATAGTAAAAGGATTTGAAACCTGGAAGGAACAATGTGCACACATACTGTAGATCTCTATTAAATATAAATATAAATTATAATATTACACTGGGTATAAAAATAAGTTTGGGAGAGTGGGAAGTGATGTAATAGTGATGTAATATGAGTGGGAGATCTCAGTTACATGGAACACAGGGGGTTCTCTACAAGTTTGGGCCACAAGTGCAGAAGGCGCTCAGTAGAATCCATACACAGGTCACTCCGTACTATTATTTCCCTCCTAGCCAGGACATTTGTATCTTTATAATGAGGCAACAAATGTCCTGGCTAGGAGGGCTACCTAACAGTTCACACAAGGATATAATTTTTTTAGCTTTCGTGTAATTAGGAAATTTAAAAGGCCACCAAACAACAGAAAAAAAATATTTGTTTGGAAACTTTAAGTCTTATTCAGCATTAATAAACAGGAAAAAAGTTATACATATAGAAAGAACCTCATTCAATTGAGGCATTAGGGAGATCCGGGCTCGCAAATGGAGCTTGTAACTTATTTTACTATTCATTGCATTATATCTGGAATGTGGGTTCTTTCTTAACTCATAATTCAAGCCCATATGACTTTGAAATCCAATCTCCATTTTTCATTGAAATCCTACATGATCGCTGACGCAAGGCCGTAACTCGTGGTTCAGGCCCATAGGACTTCAATGAAAAATAGAGGTTGGATTTCAAAGTCATACGGGCTTGAAATAAGAGTTACGGCCTTGCGTCAGCAATCATGTTCAAGCCTGCAAATGTTACTTTCGATAGCATGGGTTGCGATGTGCGCTATCGGGACGGAACTTGCGGCCCTGGCCAATTGAATAGCACATTAACTTGTGGCCGCTGCGGGCTAGCAGTGGGCCCACAGACATAAGTCCTACTCCGATTGAGTTGCGGACTCCAAATTGAATGAGGCTCATAGTTTTTAATTCGAAAAAAATGTGAGAAGGGAGTTTACATTTCTGGAGATATATTGTTGCAGTGAATGATGCAAGGGGGCTGTTTCTGGGCCAATGGGAGCATTTCATTTAGTAAACATTATGTCTGAATTTTTAGCAGCTTCCTCCATTGATCTTATAGTGGGTGGATACAAGCAGCAACTAAGTATGAACTGTGCCAGGAAGTTTAATGTTGAATATTGTTTTATTAAACCATTGAATATGCATTGTATTAATTATCAGTGTCTAATTAAAACATCTAGCTCCTGCACTACAGTGTCTGTTTAAATATGTAGATATATAATTTTAATTACTTTTAACAAATACCAATAATTTATTACCTTACTTATATAGACTTGTACATTACAGTACAAGCACTGGAGCCTTTTCTGTGTCCCATTCACATGCTGGAGCACTATAGATAGATTTATATATAAATAAAAAAATATATATATAAATGATTATATAAATAATAAAAAAAAAAATATATATATATATACATATATATATACTTCAAATAAGTAAATACTTTTATTACTTTTACTTTGGTCAAAAAAAAATTTTCTTAATAATTAACGCAGATGCCAGTTGTCTAAAAACTAAACAAATCAATGTTATACTCCTCGCACACCATGCAGAATATTATGTTTTATTTAAGGGGTTCTGTAAATTGGGGAACAAATCATAGTTTTTAATCTTATGTGCTTTAGTGAAAGCTCTTGATTTTAAACTCAAAGACAGGGCCCTCCATTCTTTTCTTCTTCATTTTGTTAATATTGTTTTGACTTGAATTTACCCCTGTATAGCGATATGGAATATGTTGGCGCCTTACAAATAAAGGAAATAATGATCTATTTTCGAGTACAATACGAAGCCTTGCTTGCCCACCTCGCCCCCTGGTGCCTTCAGAAGGAAGTAGGATGGTCATGGCAGCTTCCAGGCAGAGTCTGCTAAAATTAAGACTTTTCCTAAACATGCTTCTACTCCTATGAGTTACTGTGCTGCTAATGTTAGTTTGTTGTATAGTTCATAAATATGTGAAGATTTGCTAATGTACACTGTTTCTGATTTCTCCTAACGTCTTGTGAGGTTTCAATACAGCACAATGGGCTCGCTCTAAAGCTTCATGAATAAGATACAATTAATGTTATAACATATTTAAATATTATTTGTGTATGTGTATAGAAGAATCCTGTGTGGCTCATAAAAAATGTACCTGGCTCCTAAGTGTTATCTATATGAATGAGATGTGTTATGTCATCGCCTCCCATTGGTAACAACGTAACATGAAAAGCTAACAGCTAACAGGAATCAAGCTGTTAGTTCTGCCTATGGTGCTGTTATATAGGAAATCAAAGCTAAAGTATGTTTAAACTTCATAATATGTCTGGATGTTGTCTTATAATGTCATTTTTGGAGTTACAGTATATTAATTAAATTAATTAGAGAAATAATTCACTATGGGAGCTAAGGAGCTTTAATGGTAAATGTATACATTCTATTATTATTATAATTTATTTGTTGAATTGTACTTTTTCCTTTGCAGGATTCCACAGTGGCATCTCCTGTTATCCTACGCGTGGATCCTCAGGGATATTATTTGTACTGGACCTTCCAGAGCAAGGTAAGATGGAGAGAATACGGAGTACTTGTGTGAGTAAGATTACTTTAGATTGTAAGCTCTTCAGTACAGAGATCTAATTTCTATATCTTATATCTATCACAATTCATTTGCCTTCTATCCAGTCTCTTGCTTGTATTGCTGTGGGGTCTGTTGTTATGAGTGAAAGTGTTAGGTAGGTATTTAAGTCACCGGAAGAGATCTTCCCTCTCTGTGAAGTAACTTTAATTAATTCTCACTGAGGGAATGATAATGATGATGTGAGACAAACTTGTTTGCCAGGAAGTTGAATTTACTTCACTTTATTTTTTTGTTCACTGATTGTTTGCACCAATTTGTACGTGTTGCATATTACACGTTACATATTGCTGTACAATGCAGTCAGACTTTCACATTCTATACATTTCATTTGGTCCATTGTCTTCAGTGCATTTTCCCGCACACAAGAAAAGGCTAGGCATGTTCAGACCCATGCTTATCAGGAATGATCTCTCATTAATAAAAAATATCCTAGTACAGTGCTCCTCAATTCCAGTCCTCAGGGACCATTAACTGTTCACATTTTCTGTATATCCCTGCTTGAGCACAGGTGAGTTAATCACAGGCTCAGCGGGTGGTTAAACAGAATTACTGAGCCTGTGCTTAGCTCACCTGTGCTCAAGCAGGGATATACATTGAAATGTGAGCTGTTGGTGGCCCCTGAGGACTGGAGTTGAGGAGCACTGTCCTAGAAGGACGATGTCTTCTGTGTTTCATTCCAGGCATATTCAGGCTGTTGTATGTTAGAAGACTGATGCCAACTGTGGTGTACTAGAAGGCTGATGCCCACTGCGGTATATTAGATGCTCGACGCCCACTTTGAAATATTACAAGCATGATGCCAACTGTGGTATACTAGCAGGCTGATGCCCACTGTTGTATATTAGAAGCCTGATACTCACTCATCTCTTATATTCTAAAAACCTGATGCCCACTGTCGTATACTACAACCATGATGCCCACTGTTGTATCCTAGAAAACTGATGCCCACTGCCGTATACTACAAGCATGGTGCCCACTGTTCTATGCTAGAAGGCTGATAACCACTGTGGAATATTAGATGTCTGATGCCCACTGTGGTATTTTAGAAGCTTGATGACCACTGTGATATATTAGAAGCCTGCCACAGTGGTATATTAGGAGCCTGATGCCCATTCTGTTTTACTAGCTGGCTGATGCTCTCTGTGGTACACTATTCACCACACGCTGCTCAGTCTGACTGTCCGGTATCCCCCAAAACCCCTTCAGTTCTGCAGAAAACAAATCATTATTTAAGTCTTTGTTTCCACTTCCTCATCAGACACTGATTGTTTTCACAGTAACCCATTGAGTGCCAGAGGACCCTGCAGAGGCCAGTGTAGTAGTGGCAGGGTTTACACCAGGCTGGACAGGCCAGTGCCAACATGTTTCATACAACAAGCCGAAAGGGCCAGTGCAGACTGGTTGTGAGACTCTATGGGCCATATTCAATTGAGGTTTCTGGAGAACCGGGAGCCTGTAAGTGAGGTCACAAGCTAATTTGCTATTCAATTGCCATTTTTTGCGGGCTCTGAAAGGCTTCTGAGTTACGGCCTTGAAAAAATGGCGATGGTTAACCTTGTAACTTACAGCCTCCAGAAGCCTTCGATCTTTCACAGCCGCAAGGCTAAAATCGTAAATTGCTATTCAATTGCTCAATTTCCCCAAGCCTGCAAATGTTTTCACGCCCGTAAACGACAAATGAAGGAGAAAATCCTATGAGTACTAGAGAGCCCCAGCAAGGGGGAGCACCAGCAAGGGGATTAAACCCCTATCCGTAGCACTGTAAATGCAAATAAAAAAACAATACTGCACTGTAAATAACAGGGAAAGCGATGAAAGACATTAGACTTAATTGCACAACAGTCTCAAACTCGCAAATCGGTAGCATATAAGATTTATTTTTATTTTTCATTTCGTCGTTAAATCAATCTCGGGTATCAATGAGTTAATACATATCAGGCCACCCATATGGACTAGAACAGTATTGGCATTCATTTTCATAATTCTTTTTTTTGCGGGTTTGCGAGTCTGATCGCATATCCGACCCCCGCCAAAACCTAATTGATTGACTTGTAACCTCCATGTTTTACTGCCATATAATAATGACTATGTCTCATTTTCTATTGCCTGATTCGAAATGGGAGGTTACGGGCTTGCTTAATTGATCATGTTGCCGCCCTGAACTGCTCGGAACCAGTGCATGGTTTACGGTTTCGGGCTAGAGAAATTGAATAGCATCGTAATCGGAGACGAACAGGAGCCCGTAACACACTTGCAGATATACTGCCTACAGCGATCGAGTTGCGGGCTTGAAATTAAATACGGCCCTAAGTGTTAATACATATACATTGTCATTGTACAGTGTTCCTTCCATCTATTGCGAAAGCTTTTAGCTTCCTGTTCAGTGCGGTGGTCACTCCCCTGTCTCACACCACTAGTGACCCTCTACATACTTCACAAGCGGTCACTTCTGATCCATCACTACTGATCTTTATCTCTACATTGTTAGTCCTCTAGTTCCTCTTCCCATACACTATTATAAGTGGGTGGTATAACCATCGTATTAGTTCGTACTACCCATTCGTATATATAGCATCCTGCCCTTCCTTTCCCCGCCCAATTGCTCTATCTGTGACCCTTCTCTGTAATAACCTTCACCCACTCTGAACATCACCTTTATGGGGTAACATTGTGATCCCCCTCTGAAAGGGCTATTGAAATATAATAACTTTCAGTATATTAATGAGTACTCCCAGATAGGAGCAAATGACCTTTTATTTAAATATATTTAATACAATTTCACTTTTAAAAAGTGTAGACTGCAAATTGGGAAGAGACATTCCCTCCACCCATTGTATTCAGTATGGAACCAACTATATGTTTGGGGCCAATGACTGCTGAGGTCTATGACCAAACTAAACACTCCCATAGATGATGGACCAAAAACTTTAGGAGTGCAGCCGGTTTATGAAAATAATCCAGAACACTTTCCAGCTGAAGTTGAGTAATAAGTGTTTGCCTTCAGATAGGGGAGAACCTTGTCCCATCTTGTTTTTTCTACATAAATTAAGATTATTTTATAATTAAATATAGGGTTCCCTGGTGGTCCTGTGGTGAGGATTCGTTGCTTTCACCGGTGTGACCTGAGTTCAGTTCCAGTCAGGGAACCAAGAGGTCACACAACCCTGAAGCAACCATGCAGGGTTGGGCCTGGTCAGTACTTGGATGAGAGACCACCTAGGAATACCAGGAGCTGTATGCTGCAGCCCACTGGAGAAGAAACTGGCAACCCACTCCAGTATCTCTGCCATGAAAACCAAGCTTAGTGTGTTGCTGTCCATGAGGTCATGGAGAGTTGGACACAACTGAACGACGCAATCACACACATAATTAAATCTATTTTAATCTAAATCTATTTTGTTTCTAAAGAAATGTGTTGTTTAATGTTATGTTTAATTTACACTTTATAAATATTGAATATTAAGTTTGAAATCACATTTTCACTGTTTTGTAATTTTTAGAGTCTTTCCAAAACCTCTTACCTCTTTGGCCTTTACACCACAGCCATATTTGGGCTACTGATACCAATTCCAACCCAGCCATGGCACGCCAACCACACCCGCTACATTCACTAAGCTCCTGCTTCTCTAACACCTAATATACTTATATATATAATACTGTCAGTATATAAATACCATATGTCTTCTCTCTTGTTTCCATTTCATCCTCAAACTTTTCCTATGTCTCAGATATTTTGTTGAAATTAAATAGGTCCGGACTCCATATATTTAAGATTTAAATTAGATATTTATTGCAATATAGTGGCATTAAAAGTGTGGAGAAATCAAGTTTACATAGTGAGGGAGATCCATAGAATGGGCATCATTTAACTAATGGCTTATATTATTATTATTATTATTATTATTATTATTAATTATATTTATTTATTTATCTTAATATTTTTTATTTAGTGCCATTTTTTAAAAGTGCCAGCATTTTCCACAGCAATCTTTACAAGGGTATAGCAAAGTTATGGGTACAATAAATACAAGGAAAGCTTTAAGTTAAGATTTGAATAAATAAAATAAGACAACAGACAGGTTGGTGCAGCAGCGCTGAGGTCCCTACTGCCCTCTACACTGGGAAGCTTGCAATCTAGGGGTTAGGTGATGATATGAACGCCTCTGGAGAGTGGGGCAAGTAGGATAGTTTTTGATTCCTTAGTTATCTCTGATAGTCACTGACTGCCTGACACTTTTATGGGGGGTATATATTAAGCTATCAAAGGGGCTGTGATGGGGTGTGAAGGGCTGCAATGGTAGTTTTCCTAGGAAATGGAGCATTTCAAGCACAAGATGCAGTTTGCAGCAGCCCCTCTCTTTTATTACTAAACTAGCGTCTTGCCCGTCAAAAATGACGGGGCAATAAAATTGTAAGGCAGGTAATGCTGTTTGCCGCAGACTTTAAGTATTTTGGTGGTGTGAGACCCTTCAGCGTTCATTGCGAGCCCCTGAGCCTCGCGCTGAGTGCTTTTGGCGCTCATCGCGTGGCTCACAATGAAACTCTTGTTTGGGGTATTTTTTGTTATTAGAGGTGTTTTTGCTGTCATTGTAAGGTTTGCGCTGATCTTCTTTTTGCCCTTATTGCAAGACTGTCCCCTGGTGTAGTTTGCGTGCTATGAGCACCGTTGGTGCTCGTTGTGAGGCGCGCGGTGAAGGGCTTTGGCGTTTACTGCAATATTTTTTTTTTTGTGTATATGTTGTTTTTTATGTTGATCATTAATTAAAAAATTAGTAAATTAATATACTTTACCTATTTGTAATGAATATATGCAGCAAGCATTGTGCTGAAGAGCTAACAATCTGTTTTGATGTTGCTGCAGCATACAATGGAGATTTGCACTGTTGCTGAGCTGAGGTGTAAGTGTCAGCAATGTGTGCAGTGTGTAGAGTAAATAGGCTGCGTGCGCGAGGGGAAAGCGTCAGTGTAGCTGTGTACTTCCGCATTCTGTAAGTTAGTAAGTTAGAAATGGCGGCGAATGTATATTGCAGCCGACGTGGGGCTTCCACCTCCGCAAATGCGGACCCTCGCTTTGCGAAGGGTCCGCATTTGCGGCCCGAAAGGGGTACGGGGTCATAGGGATGAGTGCTAACGTGCTCATCTCCACCAGCACAAGGAGCACTTCGCGAGGGCCGCAGCGTTAGCAACGGGTTTTGCCAAGCCCGCCTGCTGACAACTATGTATGTGATGCACAAATCACCCCCTTTTTTTTCAAAAAGTTTTTTATTACGTAACCAAATAAACAGAAAATTTACATAAAAACCAAGTAACAAGATTGGCATTATAGAAGTATAGTCTCACCAGATTAAGGGAAAACAGAAAAGGGTTAACATTACACTGCAGCATAGGAATATACCATAAATATAAACAAAAATATCTATCCCCACCTGTGGGACGGTCTAAATGGAACAAAGTTACCTAAATGTTTCCAATTCTCTAGGGAAAAATATTACCATAAATAAAACAGATTAACAGGCTCAGTGTAAAAAAAAACATCTAGGGCCTAAGTAAAAAAAAATATATATATATTGTACAACTATAGTATAACTCTAAAAGAGTTGAAACATTTCAATAAAAAACACTGTTGAATACACAAAAACTAATTTAAATTAAAAAACAGATTTTTGTCTCAAAAGTATCATAGTATAAGTCCTGTAGGTTACCAGCCCGGATCCATCACCCGCCCCGTCTCCCCCAGTCCCCGGTCTGCTTCTCCAGTGTAGGGATTAGCCAAAGAAAGCATAATGTTAGTTAAGAAGGTTTCATGTGACAGGGGGGCTATAAGGAGAATGAATCCAGGGATTCCAGATCTGGAAAAATATAGGCATATGGTCTTCCATTTAATGGGTTAGCCTTTCATTTATAGGAATGTACTTCATCTTACTGATAACTGGTTGTAGAGTAAGAGTGGGTGATGTCCAGTGTCTGGCTATGTGGCTCTTTGCAGCTAGCATTAAGTACTGGAAGAGAAATGACCTCCTTTTGAAAGCGAAAATAAACTTTATTATACTTCCCATTAGCCACTTCCAACGTGTCAGGGATCATGTCATCTGTAACGCACCTCATTCAGTTTCTCTTCCCACATATGTGGCACTACCTCTGTCTTTGGTCTCTTCCTCATATCTTCATAAATCTGTCATCCCTTTAGTTTTCAGTATCAACTGGACCCTGTCTTTGTTTTACCTTAGATGAGACAGAAAATTTAACTTTGCTTATGGTTGCATGTGACAGGGATGTTTGCAGTTCTGTAAAGCAGGGCTTGTAATTATTGTTGCAGGCTGATTAATGTGAGTATGTGTGAGGTAACTTGCTATGTGTCAAATTCTAAATGGTCCAATTATCTAACACATACCACTTTGCTCCTGCCAACTATACCGTCCACAGGTAGATAAAGATAAGCCCACCTCTCAAGTTTTCATGAATGACGAGGCCATACAAAATTGTATATATGTAAAATATTCAAAAATCAAAATGTTCTCTAAAAATGTATTTATGCTCCTGGATTACACAGTTGGTAATGTTATTAATTTGCTACATACTTCACAGACATGATCAATTTGTCCTGAGCTACAATGGTCCTTTAACATGTGAGATGTTATGTGTAGCACTCTACATACAAACCACGATTTGGTAAAATTACTATACTGATAGCCAATCCAAGGATGCCGAGCAATGAAAGATATCTATTAAGGCTGCTACTCACTACATGTTTGCATTGATTGCTCCCTAATTCACAATGAACTCATCGATCTCCTTCCACTGGTCACATAAACACATTTTTTCCATTATTTGACAGCACTTGTTTCTTCTCTCCTTGGCAGGAAATTGAGTTTTTGGACATGACCAGCATCCGGGATACAAGGTTTGGAAAATATGCTAAAACACCAAAGGTAAGAATTGCATTTGACACGTATTTCTGATTAATTTTAACCAGGGACCTCCCAGTAAGTTTAAAACAAGGAACAACTATTGTTACCACCTAGATATAAAACATATATATTACATGAAATATTGTAAAAAAAACATGTCCCATGTCATTTGTACCTGTTTTACATCAATGATCTTCTCAAGTGTATTCCTGCTCAGGATGCTGGCCTTGTTTGCTACATGTGCAGTTATAAACACAGATTTGAGGGCAGATAAAAAACAAACCCATCTAATCTCCATTCTGTCTACCTACAATGTTGTTTTAGAAATCCTTAGAACAATGTTATGCTTAGCCCAGGCATGCTTGTAGTTCTGTGTATGCCACAACCACTTCCACTGTTTTTCCCACTTATCCACTGCCCTATCTGCAAATTAGTACTTTCACAGATTGCATAGCTTCCTGGCAGGACACTGACTCTGTTTGTATGCTGGGTAGATCCCATGCATTCTAGTCCTGTTTGTGTGCTGTGTAGTGCCCATAGTTTCTGGCAAAGTTTGTATGCTGTTTAGATTCCATAGATTCTGGCCCTGTTTGTATGCCATTTAAATCCCATAGATTATTGCGCTCTTTGTATGCTATGTAGATGGCATGGATTCTTGTCCTGTTTGTATGCTGTGTAGATGGCATGGAGTTTTGTTCTGTTTGTATTCTGTGTATATCCATCCAATGGATTCTTGTCCTGTTTGTATGAAATGTAGATGTCATGCATTCTGGCACCATATGTATGCTGTGTAGATTCCATGGATTAGTGTCCTGTTTGTTTGCTGTGTAGATCCCATGGATTTTGACCATTTGTATGTTGTTTAGATCCCATTCATTCTTGTCCTTTTTACATGATGTGTATATCCCATATATTCTGGCACTGTTTGTATGCTGTGAAGATTCCATGAATTATGGCCCTGTATTTACGTTCTGTAGATCCCATGGATTCTTGTCCTGTTTGTATGTTGTATAGATCCCATGGATCCTCACCTTATTTGTATGCTGTGTAGATCCATTGGATTCTAGCCCTGTTTGTACATTGTGTGTATTCCATATATTCTAACCCTGTTTATATGCTGTGTAGATCCCATGGATTCTTGTCCTGTTAGCATGCTGTGTAAGTTCCATAGATTCTGACCTTGTTTGTATGCTGCATAGGTCCCATGGATTCAGGTCATGTTTGTATGCTGTTTAGATTTCATTGATTCTGGCCCTGTTTGTATGCTGTGTAGATCCCATGGATTCTGACCCTGTTTTTATGATATGTAGATCCCAGGAATTCTGACCCTTTTTTTATGATGTGAAGATTCCATGGATTCTGGTCCTGACTGTATGATGTGTAGATCCCATGGATTCTGACCCTGTTTGTATGCTGTGTAGATCCCATTGATTCTGGCCATGTTTGTATGCCGTGTAGATCCCATGGGTTCTGATCCTGTCTGTACGCTGTGTATATCTCATTAATTCTTGTCCTGTTTGTATGTTGTCTAAATCCCATGGATTCTGACCCTGTTTTTATGATATGTAGATCCCATGGATTCTGACCCTGTTTTTATGATGTGAAGATCCCATGGACTCTGGTCCTGACTGTATGATGTGTAGATCCCATGGATTCAGGCCCTGTTTGTATGCTGTGTAGATCCCTTGATTCTGGCCATGTTTGTATGCTGTGTAGATTCCATGGGTTCTGATCCTGTCTGTACGCTGTGTGTATCTCATTAATTCTTGTCCTGTTTGTATGTTGTGTAGATCCCATAGATTCTGGCCATGTGTGTAGATCCCATGGATTCTGGTCATGTGTGTATGCTGTGTAGATTTCATGGATCTAGCCCTGTTTGTATGCTGTGTAGATAAAATGGATTCTGACCTTATTTGTATGCTGTGTAGATTCCATTGATTTTGGCCCTGTTTGTATGATGTGTAGGTCCCATGGATTCTGATCCTGTCTCTACGCTGTGTATATCCCATGGATTCTTGTCCTGTTTGTATGCTGTGCATATCCCATAGATTCTGGCCTTGTTTGTATGGTGTATAGATCCCATGGATTATTGTCCTTATTTGTATGCTGTTTAGATCCCATTAATTCTGACACTGTTTGTATCTTGTGTAGATCCCAAAGATTCTGACCCTGTTTGTATGTTGTGTATATCCCATGCATTCTGACCCAGTTTGTATGCTTTGTAGATCCTATGGATTCCGGCCTTGTTTGTATGCTGTATAGATCTTATGGATTCTGACCCTGTTTGTATGTTGTGTAGATCCCATTGATTCTGACCATTTTTGTATGCTGTGTAGATCCTATGCATTCAGGCCCTGTTTGTATGTTGTGTAGATCCCATTGATTCTGATCCTGTCTGTACGCTGTGTGTATCTCATTAATTCTTGTCCTGTTTGTATGTTGTGTAGATCCCATAGATTCTGGCCATGTGTGTAGATCCCATGGATTCTGGTCATGTGTGTATGCTGTGTAGATTTCATGGATCTGGCCCTGTTTGTATGCTGCATAGGTCCCATGGATTCAGGTCATGTTTGTATGCTGTTTAGATTTCATTGATTCTGGCCCTGTTTGTATGATGTGTAGGTCCCATGGATTCTGATCCTGTCTCTACGCTGTGTATATCCCATGGATTCTTGTCCTGTTTGTATGCTGTGTATATCCCATAGATTCTGGCCTTGTTTGTATGATGTATAGATCCCATGGATTATTGTCCTTATTTGTATGCCATTTAGATCCCATTAATTCTGACCCTGTTTGTATCTTGTGTAGATCCCAAAGATTCTGACCCTGTTTGTATGTTGTGTATATCCCATGCATTCTGACCCAGTTTGTATACTTTGTAGATCCTATGGATTCTGGCCTTGTTTGTATGCTGTATAAATCTTATGGATTCTGCCCCTGTTTGTATGCTGTGTAGATCTTATTGATTCTGACCCTGTTTGTATGTTGTGTAGATCCCATTGATTCTGGCCCTGTTTGTATGCTGTGTAGATCCCATGGATTCTGTCCATGTTTTCATCCTCTGGATCCCTGTACCCCTCTCCTGTCCGTGTTTGGAGATTTGCTTACATTTGCATGTCAGGATGTGATTTCTCTGATTTGCACAGTCCTGGCAGTTATGGAAATCTTGGGCCCAAGAACGTCTCTGTATCAGCTGAGGTTTATTATTGTAACGTCTTCCCAGGACAGACCACACAGAATGTCACCTGGTATAAGCACCATCTCACCTCGGCAAATACTGCCGATCTTCTTCCTGTATTAAAGGGAAACTGATAGATGACTTAGATAGATTCATCAAAGTTTTACTTCAGAGAACCAATTACGTTATTATTTTACAAAACTAACCAACAATGTGAGAGTGTATATCGCATATCCTGTTCTCCCCCTCGCCCACAAGTGCTTTGTAGGAATCAGCTTGCTTTGTAATTGCCCCTGAATGCCTTGAAAAGGAAGTATTACTGTTATGGCAGATTCTGTGCACTAAAATGAATATTTTCAATAAAAAAAAAACATTTAGGCTCTTGGCTTACACAGCTGCTAATGTTAATGTGTTGCATACTTCACAGAAATGAAGTTTTACCTAAACGACAGTGGTCATTTAACAGCTGTAAAGTCAGACTTTATTATTGGATACAAAGTGCTTAAGATTTTCTAGAAACAAACAATGCTGAGTAGCAGTGGCGGAGCTTGTGACTGGAGGGCCCTTGTATGATTTATATATATAGACAAGAATTCATAGAAATACATACATACAATTTGCTTGTTATACTATATATATATTATAACAAGCAAACTGTATGTATTTCTATGAGTACTTGTCTTCCTCTGCCATGCTGACCCCATCATCTCTGGGCAGACCCTCAAGTCTGTAAACATGGACATGATACATTATGTAATGTTATTGTTATCATGAAGAACAGGGTGAGGCTGATTATCCCCCCCCCCCCCCCCATGTGGGCACATTAGTGTGTCTGTACCACATATATTAATCAACCCCCCTACCCCACTCTAGCTGCCCTCTGTTAAAAGGATTAAAGTACTACTCCAAAATCAAAGGAGTATATGACTAAAGTCTTAGCATGCTGATTTAAAATTCAAATCCATCCACATCATCTCCAGTTGCACCTGCACAACAGACCATGACAGTAACCCTTTCCTTGCCTAGGCTTTCAATGTGCTCCCCAGCAGAGAATAGGTTAACAAGTAGAAAATACAGCACAATATAGAGAGCGCACATATCAACTAATATCCAACATGTTATTAACATGTGTCCTGAATTATCTGTATTTTATTCCACTGATTCATTCCAGATACAAAACACGTAAATAACAGAATAGTTCTGTATGTACAGTAAACGTGCTTAAAGGGCCAGTGTAAATGCTGTATCTAGTTCACCAATTGCTAATTCAAGAATTGTGTTTATAAAATCAGCATTAAAACCATATCTAAATAAAAAGGTTTTAAATGAATGTTTCCTGTCTGATGTGCTGGGTCATCTACATAAGGGGTGGAGGACCTTTTTTCTGCCAAGGGCTATTTGTATATTTATAACATCATTCGCTGGCCATACAAACGTATCAACTTAAAAATGAGCCTGCTATATTTGGTCAAACATTAATTTAACTCACCAATAATGTGATGTCTGAAACTGCTTCTCTTTGGTGAGGCGTGTGATGTTAGCTGGTATTGAAGATGTTGCTACTCTCAGCTGCTTTTCCAGCTTTGGTTTAGTCTTTTTTTTCTTTGCAGTTGTTATTTGTAAGATGTCACACCACTTATGTTTGAATAACAATCTCTCTCTCACTTCTGTCTCTACCTCTCCTCTCTCCTGTCTCTTCCTCTCTCTCTATCCAGTGTCTGTCTCTCTCTCTCCTATCTCTCCCTCCTGTGTCTCTTTCTCACCTGTCTCTCTCTCCTGTGTCTCTCTCTCCCTCTCTCTCTGACCTGTTTTTGTCTGCCTGCCTCTCTCTCTGTCCTGTTTCTCTCTCTCTCCTGTCTTTCTCTCTCTCTCATGTGTATCTCTCTCCTGAGCGTGTGTGTTTCTCTCTCTCACTCTCCTGTCTCTCTCTCGCTCTCCTGTCTCTCTCGACTGTCTCTCTCTCTCTCTCTCTCTCCTTGCTCTCTCTCTCTCCTTCTCTCTATCCTGTGTATGCATCCTCCTGTCCTGTGTCTCTCTCCTGTATGTCTCTCTCCTGTGTGTGTGTGTGTGTCTCTCTCTCTCTCCTCTATCTCCCTCCTTCTCTATCTCTCTCTGTCCTGTGTGTCTGTCTATCTCTCCTCTCTCTCTCTCCTGTCTCTCTCTCTCCTGTGTGTGTGTCTCTCTCTCTCCTGCGTCTCTCTCTCCTGTCTTTCTCTCCTCTCTCTCACTCTCTCTATCTCTCTCTCTCTCTGCTGTTTCTCTCCTTCTTTCTCTCTCTCTCTCTCTATCCTGTCTCTCATTATTTCTCTGTCTTCTCTCTCTTTCCTGTCTCTCTCTCTCCTGTCTATCTCTCTCTCCTATCTCTTTCCTGTCTCTTTCTCTGTCCTGTCTCTCGCTCCCTATGCTGTTTGTCTCTCTCTCTCTCTCTCTCTCTCTCTCGCCTGCGTCTATCTCTCCTGTCTTTCTCTCCTCTCTCTCACTCTCTCTATCTCTCTCTCTTCTGTCTTTCTCCCTTTCTTTCTCTCTCTCTCTCCCCCTCTATCCTGTCTCTCATTCTCTCTCTGTCTTCTCTCTCTTTACTGTGTCTCTCTCTCTCCTATCTCTTCCCTGTCTCTTTCTCTCTCCTGTCTCTCTCTCTCCCGACACTGTATGTCTCTCACTCTCTCTCCTGATGATGTTTTCCCAGTGGAGGACAGAGCTTGCGCGTGTCACTTAACAATGTCTGACTCCTGCGCAGGGGTGGAATTGCCAGACCATATGATCTTGCGGGCATTATACGGCCCGCAGGCCTGACGTTCCTCACCTCTGATCTACATCATATCACAACTACTTAATAATATAATTTTGGCTTCATAAAACACATTTCTTGAACTAATAAGTATTGAACAATATACAGCACTTTATCCGGCACATAACCTGGCCCTTTAAAGTTATGTTATTATATATAGTTACATAGTTACATAGTAATTAAGGTTGAAAAAAGACTTTCAGTCCATCAAGTTCAGCCTTTTAAGATCTCCTCTGACCTGTAATATGCGGATTACATATTAATTAATTAGTTGTTAATTAATTATTAAACAATTATTTAATTATTTTTTATTTTATTTTTAATTATTAATTAATCCAGAGGAACCCAAGCGAGACTTAGCCAATCGTCTCAAAGGGGGAAAAAAATAATTCCTTCCTGACCCCAGATACTGGATCAATACTGTCTCTCTAATTTCCATGATAACCCTGAATTCCCGTTTTAATTAGAAATAAATCTAGTCCCCTTTTAAAGTTATCTATCGAATCCGCTGTCACCACCTCCTCTGGTAGAGAATTCCACAGATTAACCACCCTTACTGTGAAGAACCCTTTTCTTTCTTTAAGGTGGAATCTTTTTACTTCTAACCTCAATCTTTTTACTGACCCTGGATGTATTTATATAAGGTAATCATATCTCCTCTTAGATGCCTTTTTTCTACAGAAAATAATTTTAATTTGGTTAGTCTTTCTTCATAATTTAGCCCCTCCATTCCCCTTATTAGTTTTGTTGCCCTTCTCTGTACCTTTTCCAGCTCTAAAATATCCTTATTATGAAGTGGTGCCCAACATTGCCCTCCATATTCCAAACGAGGGCGTACTAGGGATTTGTATAGTGGCAGAATTATATTTGCTTCCCTGGCTTCTATACCCTTCTTAATACATGCTAATATTTTATTTGCCTTTGCAGCTGCTGTTTGGCTTTGAGCACTGTTACCTAGGTGGTTGTCCACAAGCACTCCCAAATCCCTTTCAATATCTGATACACCTAGATTTGCTCCATTAAGATTATAAATTGCATGGCTATTTTTACATTTATTCATATTAAATCTCATCTGCCATTTAGATGCCCATTCCTCAATTTTATGTAAATCCCTTTAGAGGGAAAGCACATAATTATCTGATTTAATTACCTTGCACACCACACTCCAATCTCACCTCTAAGTCATTAATAAATATGTTAAAAAGGAGAGGACCTAATACTAAACCCTGAGGAACCCCACTTACCACATTAGTCCAATCGGAGTATATTCCATTTACAACAACCCTTTGCTTCCTGTCTTTTAGACAGCTCTCAATCCATGAGCAGATATTTACTGAAATTCCTGTATCTCTTAGTTTGCACAATAGTCTCCCATGTGGCACTGTATCAAAAGCCTTTGTAAAATCCAAAAAGACTACATCCACTGAGTTGCCTTGATCCAGGTTCCTACTAACCTCCTCACAGAAACTAATTAGATTTGTTTGACATGACCTATCCCTCATAAATCCATGTTGACTCCTACTTATAATCCTGTTCAAATAGACATATTCTTGTATATTATCCCTTATTAACCCTTCTAAAAGCTTCCCACTACAGAAGTGGGCTCACTGGTCTATAATTACCCGGATTTGCACTTGCTCTCTTTTTAAATATAGGTATCACATCTACTTTTCTCCAGTCATCTGGTAGAGACCATGTGCTGAGTGAATCTTGAAAAATTAAACATAATGGTTTGGCTATTACAGAACCCAGTTCCTTCAGTACCCTTGGATGTATTCCATCAGGACCCGGGGCTTTATTAACATTTATGTTTTCCAACCTCTTTTGCATTACTTCCTGCGTTAACCAATTATTTGGCAAAGGTAGTGTAGCCCCATCACTGGTACCTCCCTTGTGTATACAGAAGAAAAGAACCTATTTAGCTCATCTGCCTTTTCCTGGTCACTAATTACCAGATGGCATGTGTCACATTGTAATGTTCCTATAGCTTCCTTCCTGGCCTTCTTCCCATTAATATACTTAAAAAATATTTTAGGGTTAGTCTTACTCTCTTTTGCAATTCATTTTTCATTTTCTATTTTAGCCAGTCTAATAGCGCTTTTGCTGCCTTGTTGATTTCCTTGTACTCCCGTAAAGCAGTCTCTGTCCCCTCTTGTTTGTATAATTTAAATGCCTGTTTTTTCTCTGTGTCTTGATCTTTAAATCATTGTTAAGCCACGTTGGATGTACTTTACTCTTTTTACTTTTATTCCCACTTTGTATATGGCGATAAGTATGTATATTTAGTACGGATTTAAATGTTGTCCATTTATGTTTAGTATTTTTACCTGCCAGTTCTTTGTCACAGTCTATACTTTGTATTGCTGCCCTTAGACAGTTAAAATCTGCCCTTTTAAAAGGTTGCCTATTCCAACATTTGATACAATATCAATATTATTTGTGATGAGTAAATCTAAGATAGCTTAATTTCTAGTAGGCTCTTGTATAACCTGGGCCAGATAATGATCCCTGAGTGTACTCAAGAACCTGCTCCCCTTAGCTGAACTGCTGGTCTCATTTATCCAGTTTATTTCTGGGTAATTAAAATCTCCCATTATTAGAACTTGCCCGTGCTTAGCTGCATTTCCAATCTGTAACAATAATTGTATTTCCTCACTTTCAGCTATATTTGGGGGTTTATAGCATACTCCTACTAATATTCTTTTTGAATTTGCTGCTCCGCTATTTAACTCTATCCACAAACATTCAGCTTTATCACTAGGTCCACCATAAATATCTTCTCTGACTACAGGCTTAAATTCAGGCTTAACAAACAGACAAATCCCTCCTCCTCGTTTACCATTGCCTCTATCTTTCCTAAATAGGTTATAACCATCCAGATTAACAGTCCAGTCAGGAGAGTCATCCTACCACGTTTCGGTAATGCCTATTAAATCCCATTTTTCATTAATTGCTAATAATTCTAGCTCTCCCATTTTTCATGGTAAGCTTCTGGCATTAGCAAGCATACACCTTATGTTATGAGTCTGTAGTTCTGAAGTGCCTGCCACTGTACTTGAGTTACTTAGTACTACCTCTCTATTGACCATACTACCCCTCCCCCATCTCCTCCCCTATGAGTTGTTAATTCATCCCTTATACCCTCTACACTTTCTACCCCATTACTTATATATAGTCCCTCCCCCCACCTACTAGTTTAAAAACTCCTTCAGCCTTTCTACCATCCTATCCCCTAGCACAAAAGCTCCCTCATCATTAAGGTGCAATCCATCCCTGCTGTAGAGATTGTACTGAAGTGAGAAGTCAGCCCAGTGCTCTAAAAACCCAAACCCCTCCTTAGTGCACCACATCTTTAGCCACGCTTTAACCTCCCTAAGCTCCTTCTGCCTCCCTGGGCTAGCACGTGGCACTAGTAGTATCTCAGAAAATACTACCTTGGAGGTCCTTGCCTTCAGCTTATTACCTAGTTCGCTAATCATTCTTTAGGACACTCCATCTTCCACTAACTTTGTCATTGGTACCAATATGTACCAAGACCGCCGGTTCATTTCCAGCCACCCCAATAATTTGTCTACCCGATCCACAACATGACGAACCCGAGCACCCGGGAGACAGCAAACTGTTCGATTGCTGGGATCTGGGTGACAAATCACCCTGTCTACCTTCCTAATAATAGAGTCCCCTACCACCAAAACCTGTCTGTTGTTCTGCCTATTCTGCCCTTCCTCTTCTTCAGTAGAACTGTTCTCCTGGCTGTTACAGGGAACAGCTCTATCTGGCATTGCCATTCCTGAATGGACATCCCCAACAGTTTCACTCAATCTGGCAAATCTGTTGGTGTTTGCCAACTCAGAACTGGCCTGCCTCCTCCTGCTCTTCCTTATTCCCCTTCTAACTGTAATCCAGCTACCTCCCTGGACCTCCTCACTAGCCCCAACTCCATCCTTCATGCAAAGCACAGCTAAACTGTGAACCCCCTTTCCATTGGAGCAATATCACTAAGTGCTGCAATTCTCCTCTCCAGATCTCCAATTTGAGTTTCCAGAGAGGCAACATGCTAACACCTCTCACAGAGGTATGGACCCTGGATCATCTGTTCCAGTATTGCATACATATGACAGGATTTACACTGAGTGAGGTTGCCACTGGACTGACTCATAATTATTATTATTGTCTACAAAATTTCAGTGGAAAAAATAAAGAATATAAAATATATTTTTATAAAGTTTTCCTCCTTTGCACTATAAATCTGCCCTCCGTTTTCTTTGAAGTCCCTCCTTTTATTTAAACTCTTACACTTTTACTAGAATTGCACTTGATACTAGAAATGTTCACAAGCTCACAAGTTCGCCCCTTATTTATATTAACTTCTGCCTTCTCACCTAGGCACAATTAGTGCACTCTGCAATTTATCAGCCTTTACTTGAAAAGGAAAATCCACTTGCGAACAGCCCCAAAACAGCTCACAAACCTTTTATACTAGTTTAACAGTCAAGCCACACCCCTCTCACCTGGGCACAATTAGTCCACTCGGCAATTTATCAGCCTTTACCAGTAAAGGAAAATCCACTTGAAAACAGCCCCAAAACAGCTCACAAACCTTTTATACTAGTTTAACAGTCAAGCCACATATGTTCTGCAAATAAATACATAGCATTTAAAGGGTCTCTTAATTCAGCACAATTTGGACCACATCAAAGTAAAGATCTCCTAAAAACATGTTAAAATACTTTTAAAATTTGTGAAATACCTAAATTTTTCACTGAGAAATCAAACCAAATAAAATCTGTGTTTACATGTATATCATGCTGCCCACTTGCTTTTGCATTATTGTAGCCAATCGGGTTACAGGGGTGTGTGTCCCATTCAAGTCAATGGTAAGACTGATTACATTCATTTCCTGTTTAAAGGGAAAATACCTTGTCATTTCTTATGGCAGAATATATAGGTTTCTGCTCTCTTGCCTCTCTGGAATTTTAACAATGCAGATCAGATGGTTTATTGCTATGCTCCAGTGCTGTTGGTGTAGAGATCAAAAGGAAAAAAATTACCCATAACAAATCTATCTGTGCAGGCATGGAATGCTGCACTCACCTAAACAGGACAGCTATCGGTTAATTGGTCAGGGCAGTGTTAAGTCCAGGGAAAAACTGCTATCAAACACTGTCTTCCCTATAGAGAATCACCACACCATGCACTATTAAAATACTTTTTTTGACATCACAGACACTAAACAAAACAAAAACAGAAGATGGTTTAGCATATTACTGGGGGGAATTACCTTGATTTCAGGCTCTCATATAAAATCAGTGCTTTCGAGCGTTGTATTAAGCTGATGGGAAAATTCTCACAGGTCCTAAAAGGAACATAAATTATATATGTTTTCCAAATGCTTTTATAACGTCTTCCTACAATAAAAAAAAAACAACATACGGTAATTAAAAAAAAAACTAAGAAAGCAATGGAATAAGCTGACATTTTGGACGCATCAAAATCAATGAAAAAAAAATAACATGTCATCCAATTAAACCGATATAACTCCTTGTTCTGTTCACTTTTATTTAGAGCCAGAAGCTTCGAGAGGTCTTCAACTTGGACTTTCCAGAGAACAATTTTTTGGCCAAGAACATGAGCCTTGTGTCCGGGCCAGACATGGTGGACCTGACCTTCCATAACTTTGTGTCCTACAAGGAGAATGTGGGCAAGGTGCATAGTGGGAGGGGCCTCTGAAACAGAAAAGATTCACTACATGTTCTTCATGCACTGAGAATAGGGGAACGGTCATGTCAATACTGTCCATAGAGAAACCAATTTCAAATTGCTGGATATTAAAGGGAACGTGTCACTGTGGTCTAGTGGCTGAAGAATATGTCTTGTGTTTGGACTAGTTATTTTTTATTATAACTATTTATTTTTTTAATATTTATAATTACACAGCTGATGCCCCAGATACAGAATCATTTATTAAATGTATAGTTAATAACATATATTGGTACATTTTTTGCACTGAAGTTTTCATTTTTACCTGTCAATCAACCTTTCTGATGCACTCAATAAGGACAATCTGATATCTCTTGGCAGATCATTATCAATAATTGCTGAATCTCTTTATAAAATTACTTGATCAAATTACTTGTTATTGCTTAGTTTTATTTAGTGACTGTACAGTAATATAATTGAGGAATAAACCAAACTAACGCTGACTTAAATCCAAAGCTTTAATCTGAATATTGGTTTCCCAGCACACTTTAGTAAATGTAATGTGCTCCCAAACAGGACTGGACGGCCGATATTCTGTCTATTGTCAAGAACCCTCTGCTAGCGAACGCATCTCGATACTCTTTCTTAGAGAAAATGTAAGTGGCAACCACAGTGACCTCAACACCTGATTCCAAAAATTCCATTTCAACAATGTATTTGCAAAGATATATATTAAAAGGAGCTGCTGTTTTGATTGGTTTTGCGTTTCGCCCATATAGTGCTTCTTCTGGAATGACACAGTTTTTTTAATGCTCTTTAAAATAAATTAAAAAGGAAGTCTCCTGCATCAGATCTCAGTGTAAGATTCTGTATTTTGACTTTTGTTTTATCTCCTATCCGTAAAGACACGTGAGGCTGAAACTACAACTCAACCCAGAGGGGAAGATTCCTGTGCGCAAGTAAGTGATGAGCACTTGAGGAGCAGGTACTGGTCAAACAAGAGAGAAAGAAAGTCTATATTTATAAAGATAAAAGGCAGTGGCAGAGCTAGTGAATGAAGGGCCACTGTGCATAATAATGAGGTCACACACTGGAACTTCTCTATGGTGTCTGTAGGGGTCAATAACTTATATGTAGGTGATTAGATCTGCCCTGGGGTATTAGATCACCTTTCTATAAAATAATGAAATGTCCTTTTCCCCTAATAAATTAAAAGACCAATTAACTCCAGGGTAGCAGAGGGCCCCTGCTTGTTTTAGGCCCCTGTGTTTTGCACCTTCTGCACTAGCAGTAGTGCTGCCACTGTGGAGGGGTAAAAAAAAGCTTATAGGGTCACTGTAAATATTCATCTTCCATGCTTCACACTGCCACTCAGAGCTTCAGCAGCATAAGCCAGTATGAGACCTCTCCCCTGTAGGTGGACTTTTAGGTCACAGATGTGAAAGAAGGCACCCTGCATGAGAATGAGCAAGAAAAAGGGGAGAGTGGAAGTGCTGGATTGAAAAAATCAAAGTACTGTGTAAGAGCTCAAGTAGATAGGAGCAGTGGTGGAGCTAGTGAATGATGGGCACCAGTGCAAAATAATTTGGAGCCCCATGCAACTTCCCTATCCACCCTGTAGGGGTCAATAAAAAAGGCAAAATTTTAAGTAGATGGTGAGATCATCAATATGGTGATCAGATCACCTTTCTTTAACATAATATTCCCATTCCTATCTAATAAATTAAGATTCCTCCTTTATTGTCAGTAGCAGAGTTTCCCTAACCTATGTTGGGCTCTGGTGCTTTGCACCTGCTACACCAGAAGTAGCCTTGCCACTGGTTAGAGAAATGGGTTGATTAAATATGACAAATAAATCATGTCTGCTGTGAAAGGCTGTGTCCAATATAAAGCAGCATTAACTGTGTTTCTCACTCAGTGTGTTTCTCGAGACACAGATTGTGATCTCATTCTGTGGTCTCACACAGAGCGTCCCAGTGACAATCACAGCTACAGCTCAGTGATTGTCTGCTCTGATTGTGTCTGTTTATTGTTTTCTCAGTTTCTCAGAGTCAGTGCTGCGCTGCGCTGCGCTGACCTGTTTCTGTTTGATAGGATTAGAGGACCCAGCCAAGTAGAATATATATTTTTTTCTCTTAACACAACTGTTGAAAATTTATTTTGGCATATTAAATTTAAGAGGCCCTCAGAGTAACAGATTCTTACTTTTTTCCTGTTCTCTTTCATGAGAGCTGCTCCTGGACTCCTGCTGCACATTCCTATATAAATGCTGTAGTGCAGCAGTACTTGCAGGCACTTGCTGATAACAATCCAGTACAAGCTTGACATTATTACACACATAACAATCACTGTGCCAGTAACAAATATGGCCACCACACTCACACTACAAACACTGTCAGAAACAAATATGACCACCACACCCATATTACAAACACTGTCATAAACAAATATGACCATCATACCCACACTACAAACACTGCCAGAAACAAATATGGCCACCGCACCCACACTACGAACACTATCAGCAATGAATATGGTCACCATACCCACATAACAAACACTGCCAGAAACAAATATGGCCAACGCACCCACACTACAAAAACTGTTATGAAACAAATATGGTCACCATATCAACACTACACACACTGCCAGAAACAAATACGACCACCACACCCACACTATTAACACTGATAGAAACAAATATGACCTCCACGCTCACACTATGAAAACTGTCCAAAACAAATATGGTCACCATACCGACACTACAAACACTGCCAGAAACAAATATGACCACCACACCCACACTATAAACTCCCCCCAAAAAATATAGCTAAAACAACTACAATACTTATTATTTTATTAAGTCATATTTTATTTGTCTTTCCTTTTACTTAGCATATTCCAGATGTTTCCTGCTGACCGGAAGCGTGTGGAAAATGCGTTACATGCGTGCCACCTACCGAAGGGAAAGGTAAGTGCTTCTAAGCATGTGTGGGCCAGAGGGTAGGTATGGACATTTGGGAGATCACATATCTCCCCCACCTCTCTCTCAACTGATAGATGTTACTGTCACTCTCAGAAAGTTTCTGCAGGTCCCAGGAGGCATCAATGACTCTTTGTTGAGCCTTGGTTGTGTGAGAGGGGTGTTTACATTTTAGGAGGGCAGGGCTTTCATTAGATATTGCAAGTTGCATTGGGAATGGTGTAGGTATCAAATGCTAAAAGATTCTTCTTCCTCTTTCCTCTTTGCCATGCCCCTCAGACTATGAGCTATCTGGAAGTTTTGGAAAACTGGAAGCATCTGTAGATAAATAGTGTGTTTGAAAATTATGTTTTTATCTTAAAATTATTTTTATTTGGGGCTTAAAACAGTTGTTAATGTGATTAGTTTGTTATATACTTCACAAACATGTGTTGTTTTTCCAAAACTACAATAATCCTGTAAGGACATACTTTGGGATAACAGACTTCATGTTTGCGCCAAAATATTTTATTTTTATTTTTTAACTCTTTATTTATGTTAACTCTTTATTTTATTTATTTTTTGTAGAATGTTAACAATAAATCATGTAAAACAATATCAATAAAGCAAAAGGGAAAAAATGAACATTTAACACAATTTCTGATTTGGGATATGGAAAAGATGCAAAAAATAAAAAGGGATAATAGGGGAAAGGGAACATATTTTAAATGAAAACTATAGTGGGAGCCAGATAATTAGGTTAGTGACACACATTTAGCACACATTAGATTTAAATGTTGAAATCTCTGTTTTATTTTCAGAATGATGCCATTAACCCCGAGGACTTCCCCCAATCTGTCTATAGAACGTTCCTCATGCACCTGTGTCCACGGCCAGAGATAGACGAGATCTTTACCTCCTAGTGAGTGCGGAAATAATAGAAATGCAGTTGTTTATTTGTGGCTTATTTAATAAACAATTAACCAAAAAAATCAGGATTTGAAGAAAAAAAGAAAATGTAGATTTTAATACTTACATTTGACTTAAAGTTTAAAGGGCCACTGAACTTTCAATTTTTTTTTTTACATTTAATCAAAATGAGTCTCTCCTGTACTCTTTATAACGGATTAGTGAAATATATGAAATACTTTGCATTGTTTTGCCTCTCATATTACTTCGTAAAGATGCTGCTTTTTTGTCCCTCACATTCTCCCTTGCTGATTTCCTCCTCTATCTTGTTTAGTTTGTGCTTGCAACTGTATATGCACAGATGACGTCACAGGTAGGCGGAGCTATCCACACAGCTAGAAAAAATCTTTATTAAACAAATGTAATGTAATATATATTATTGTACAGCACACAAATTCTTCTATTAAAAAAAAACGAATCATTCTACATAATGTATATGTATACATATACAGTAAATAATGTTCACTTAATACTGTGTATGGTCTTATATAACCAATCAGTGACCATCACTCAGAATGCTGCTGAGCCATGTTCCCTGATAGGCTAAGGTATTACACTACACATCCAGCCCTATAGAGCCTGTGTCTGCATAAGCTGCAGAGGGCAGACCCATACAGGGACTATCTGTTTGATTTTAGGAAGAAAAAACAGAGCTTATAAACACTTCTTAATACAATAAAGTACATAAAAGTAAATAGATACACAGGAATATACCTAGTAGCTTCCAGGAACTTTCCATATCCTTTAAAGTCACGGTGAACCCACTGTTTATAATCCCCTTGTAGTCATGGTCATATTAGCCTCTGAAATACCTCTTCATTTCTCTTGTTTCCTTAGCCACTCCAAGGCCAAACCCTACATGACCAAGGACCATCTCACCAAGTTCATTAACAAGAAGCAGAGAGACTCCCGTCTAAATGAGCTTCTCTTCCCACCTGCCAAGATAGAGCAAGTGCAGGGGCTCATAGAGAAGTACGAGCCAAGCGCCATCAACATACAGAGAGGTGAGTGCCAGGGAGGTGGGTACACGGGTTGGGGAGGTCCTGCCTATATATATATATATATATATATATATATTGTGTAATGGATACTGCTAAGGCCGATCACATAGACGACTCAACTTTTCATTTTGAAGACATTCTCACTGTTTAATAATATAAAAATACACAGAAAATATCCAATTTTTGATGAAATTAAACTTTTACCGAAATGTCATTATCAACAGCAATTAATTAATGTCTTATCAACAGCAATTAATTGTCAGCGTTGTGGGTAATAAAGAAGAACATGCCCTGTTGTAAAAAATATTAGTGACAGATATGTTTAACAATGGAACATCTCTCTATTATAATTTTTAGCTGGGCATGCTCTTCCTCATCTCCCCACTTTTTGTTGATAATGCCATTACCTAAGGGAGTGGATCTTTTGCTTAATTTATCCATAAAATAATTCAACATAAATTTTAAGGCATTTCATGTAGATTTACAACCAATTACGACCAATTCCAATTAGATTTATTTGTATGTGTACTTTTTATTTATCCAATAAATGATCTCTTAAACTTGAGTTTTATGCACAATTCAGCTGCACCAGCCAATATATTGAGTTTGTAGGCAAAAAAGGCCAGAAAGATCTCAGGTCCTGAATGGACCATGCATTACTGGCTCCCTATTAATGCTTATTTATTCTCTTAACTGCAATGATACATTTTTGGACTTTTTTTGTGTCTGTAAAGACAAAAGGCAAATAGTGGGCATGATCATTGTACAGGGTGTTTGTGATTTTTGGCCCTTCAGAACCTACAAACTCAAAAACTAGAAATATCTTAGAAAAAAAATTGAACCATGCATCAATTTTAAAAATTAAAATAAAAATTCACTTGATTTTTAGTGCTCTGGTTGATGATGATATAGAACAGTATTGAAAAATCCCATGTACCTTCAAATTAAAATAGATTTGCAAAGCTCTGTTTGTAACCTATGAATAATTTTTGGCTCATCTTCAAAAAATATCAATACAACAACTTGCTCTTGTAGAGGTATAGTGCGGTAATCAGCTTTTATTAAAGGGTCACTATAGCCAAAACATGTTGTTATGCATTTAATAGAACATGATTATGCATTACAAAAGTTTTTCCCTATGGAAAATAAATTATATTAATTGAAGAAAATTAACAGAAATATAATAAAATAAATAAAATAATGGATAATTATGGAAAAATTGGTGGATGTGTACTCTAACATTTATAATAATAATATCAAGTTTGTGAAGATGGCAGAGGTAATGGGAGAGATTAACATCAAACTTCCTATCTAGAGGAGCAAGTACCACTAGGACAACCCTCCTCCTCAGCCTGCAAGCAACCCGTCTAGGATAGAAGTGGACATGATACAAGCAAAGTCTTTAAATTTAAGATTTTATCTTTATGTACTTGACTTACCTCTGAGGACACAGGATACAATCTCTAGTCATCCAACATGGAGGCCCCCAAACACAAGCTGAGCACCCCCCCCCCCCATATGTGGCTTCCATTGTGTGTTGATACTGATTCTCCTCTCTCTAGGGCAGCTGTCTCCAGAAGGAATGGTCTGGTTCCTCTGTGGCTCTGAGAACAGCATTGTGTCTCTAGATAAAATTCCGGTTAATCACGATATGATGCAGCCTCTGTCTCACTACTTCATCAACTCCTCCCACAACACATACCTCACAGGTACGTCCAGACTTGTCGTTACTGACAAAATGTTGCAAGCACAGATAGAGGGTGGAAAAGCATGTGAAAAAAGTGTTTTCCTTTTTAAAATTGATTCTGAATTCATAGAGTTATGATCAGTTGAAGTCAGTGTATTGCCTCTACCTGAATGAGTAATGAGCTGTATAATGCGTGGGATGTAATGAATATTAATTGGAATCAGCTGTAGAAGCTTTGAATCAAGCAGTGGCAAAGAGTTTTATAACTATTTGATTATATTCTATCAGCTACTGTAGCAATAGATCAGATAACACAGTAGGTAAGGTTATAATCTATGGGGATAGAGGTCCTGGGTTCAATTCCTAATACAGACTTTTTTTTTCTTTATTGTTTAAAAAAAACAGTGTAAATCTATAACAGAATGTGTAACAGTTACAGACTGCGGCCTTATCATTTGTGCAGATTCTTGAGCTTCAAGGGCTAAACTAAAATTACAATATCTAAGTAAATTCTTAATCAATTTTAAAAATGTAAACAACATTTTCACATGATTTTCCAAATTCTAACTGATGGTGCACTTATGGCGACATCTGTGATCCTTTAACTGCTATTGACATGAGTAGGAGATTGATAATTTGTTAATCTTTCTAGAAAATTATTTTTATCTATATTTCTCTGCACACTGTGATACAATTACTCGTTTCTTCTGCCCAGCTGGTCAGTTTTCAGGAGTATCCTCTCCTGAAATGTACAGACAGACCCTTCTATCTGGCTGCCGCTGCGTGGAGCTCGACTGCTGGAAGGGAAAACCTCCGGAGGAGGAGCCCATTATCACCCACGGCTTCACCATGACCACTGAGATCCTCTTCAAGGTGGGACACAGACTTTGACTGACCCAAAGAAACTTGTAAAATAGTAAGGTGGCGAGAGGATGTGGTCAACAAGGAAGATTAAGACTGCTCTGACAGGGAGGCAATGTTAGATGGTTAGATATAGGCTTATGTCTATACCAGAGTGCAACTCTTCATTGGCTGAACACTTGCTGCATTAAGATTTTTCTTGGCAACATATTTCTTTGCATTGAGCATCAGCTCAGTCTGGGATGCAGCCAATGAACGGCAATGCCTAGCACTACTTTCCAGCCAGTTGTTGACATGATTGGGTGTAGAGAGAAGCAACTCAACTTGAGGCCGGGAGGTTGATGTTTGAAAGTAAGCTTAATAATGAAAATTGCTTTTCTAAATCATTAAAGAGAACATTTATTAATGAGAAATGTGGATCTTCATCCTTATCTATCCTGTAGGCTGTTGTGATGCTTTGCAGGCCTCTTTGGCACCATAAGGTTTAGTGCATTGATACCTCTTAGACATAGTGTGGTCTTTCTCTTAGGATGTCATCGAGGCCATCGCAGAGTCTGCTTTCAAAACATCTCCGTATCCACTGATTCTGTCCTTCGAGAACCATGTTGATTCGTGAGTAACTTGTGATAGTAACTTTTTGCCAATGGATGTGATTTGGCTAATTCAAGGTGTCCTTTGTCAATCAGCTTTTGCAATGCATTCTTGATTATGGATTTTAAGAACCATGAGCTAAAGCTCAGAATCTGTTGATGAAATGTCAGTTTAGCCTAGGCCAAGGTTTTTATCTAGATTTTTCCAGTAATTATACAAGTTAATTCTCTGAGGGAGAGATCCCCAGATGGAACACTTGTACAGCATATGCATCATTTTATTAATGCCAAGGCACAAATACAAGTAAGACTGCCTGTTTAGTGGATATGACATCCTATAAGTAACAGGGACTAGTCAGATTTGGGGCCTTTCAGCTAGGAAGAACTTCTCTGGGGTCATAGTGATCTGACTGTATTATCCCATCAAAGATTTTCAAAGAAAGGGTGACATTATGTTGCATTTATATGTTTTTAATGTTTTTTTTTTAAATTCACCTCTGTTTTAAGTATAAATAAGATTTTTATTTTCCTATCACTACCAGTAAACGAGCCCTGGGCACAGCAGAACTTAAATAAAAAAATGTCACTTTAAAAGTAAGATTTTTTTTTAAATATAATTTAATACAATTCTAATTAGGGACACTATCACATTACGGGTTAGTCACCATAGTGAGGGGGTTGATGGTATTTGTTCCTATGAAAGCTCTTCTGAAAAATACCCACTTAAATACCTGCATTTAATATTAGTAAAAAGCCTAGGGCATCCTGAGAAGTCAGTGAATAATTAGGTGACAACTGTTATCCTGTTTTTTCTATACAGGTATACCCCGCTTAAAGCTACCTCATTTAGAGCTGACTCACTATAGAGCTGTTTTTCCTGCCAGACCCCTTTTCATGTTAAACCCCACTATAGAGCTGTTTTTGCCTGTCTGATCCCATTTTACTCTCTGAGTCTCTGTAGCATTGCCCTGATATAACGCTGTTTTTGCTAGCCGGACCCCTTTTCGCTATAATACTGTTTTTTTTCTCCAAAGAAAACAGAATCTAGGATGACCCAGAAGCTTCAACATAAATAATTTAAAGTTTATATTTCTGCTAATGTTCAGTTTGTGTTAGTGTTATGTTTGTTGTTTCTTTAAAGTTCATATAAAACCAAAGCAATTGAAATTGAAATTATGTTTTTTTTTTCATGGGTTCCCCTATCCCTATCTTCCCCATGTTAAACTGCCCTGTTTAGAGCTGTTTCACTTAACACTTCTATTGCCTGGAACCTGTTTACAGCGTTAAACAAGGTATACTGTATTGTCTAAACGTGATAATGGCGAAAAAATAAACACAGCCTTTTAATATGTTTATATACAATTATATTTACTGTGTGGATCCATTTCCTTTACTGAGCTGCTTCTTTCACCACCCTTCTCAGGAAGTTGTATCCTTATAAACTGATGTGTTTCCCAATAGCCCTAAAAAAAACTGTATTTTTAGCTACTACGTTTCCATTGTGAAGATAGAAGCTTCCTCTGCATTAAAAGTCTGTACTGTAAAGTGTAGGTTTTCGAAACATTTTGAAATATAGTAGTAACAGTGACCCATTAACTTGCACTGAGCACCATTCTTCAAAAGAGTTTATTTTAAACATAGCACTGAACTCGTCCTTTAAGAAGACAATGATATTCGCCTTTTTATAGGTTATAATTAACCAAAAAATATCTCAGCTGCCTTTTAGGGAATTTAGGCCAATAACAGACTGTATAACAGTTTTTTTTCATCTCTTTAGGGCGAAACAACAAGCAAAGATGGCAGAGTACTGCAGATCTATCTTTGGAGATATGCTGCTCACTGACGTGCTGGACAAATACCCTGTGAGTGACCGCTGGGTGCATGAGTGTCAGGTGTCAGTGTCACAGCAAAGGTCCCAGATATTCCAGAAGTTAAATATATAGGAGGCAATTATTTGTTATTAACAAATTTGGGTGGAAGTTTTTATATAAATTAGCTTGAAAGGTGTTTTAAGCATAAATTACCTATACAGGACCTCCCTCTGTCTAAGCCTCTTTATCAAGGGCCATTAATTAACTCTCACAGTAGAAGAAGTTAAGCATGCCTAGTTGGTATAAATATAAAATTGTTGTTGTTTAGTGGTTCAGTTGTGTCTGACTTTCTGTGACCCTATGGACTGCAGCACGCCAGGCACATCTGTCAGCCACTGCCCCTCTGAGCTCCATAAGGCTCATGTTCATTGCTTCAATTACCTCATCTGTCCATCTCCATCTGTGCCATCCCCTCCTTCGTGACATAGACTTTAACAATTAAATGTCTCTGTGACTATAGTGATCGATTCAACTGGGTATGCTCTTCCTAATTAATACCCCCTTAATGACCCAGTTAGTAATGGCCCAGATAACAATTCTACTAATATGTTTTTTAGCAGCAAACAAGTCCAATTATATTTATGTACTGTATGTATGTTTGCTTTTATTTATTTATTTATTTATATACCAATAATTTATGCAATAACTTGGACTTTTGCCGTGTCACTCTATATGAGGTGGGACGGATTTCAACTACATCATAATATAAAAAAAAACAAAAAAAACATTACCTCGTTATAGATATAAATGACTTACACAATGTCTCTAAATATGAAAAGACCAACATTAATATGAGGAAAAAAATGGACTAAGCTATGAAGAGAGGTCAAATTAAAGTAGACAGCATAGATTGTCCCCGACATTAAGTTGACCACTTTGAAGAGCGGCTTATATATTTATTTCTCTAACAAATAATATTAACTAATATAAAGAAACCTGAAACTAAAGATAACTAAAAACCAGGAAAGTAAAAAAAAAAAAAAATAGAACAAGTTCCAAACCGTACCATTCACCCATAGGGTGCATCTGGCCTTGGTCCTGGATTGCATTATGTTTATTAGCCAGGTTTAGATACTGTGATCAGATGCCCAGACTAAACAAGTTTTATCTTTATGCTATGTCCCAGTTGAAGCCTGGATCTCCGTTGCCCAGCCCTCAGGAATTACTAGGAAAAATCCTGATAAAAAACAAGAAAAATCAGTCGTCCTCAACCCAACAGAAGACAACAACAAGCAATGATCCTGCCTCCACAGAGCAAACAAATTCTGTCTCCAGTGAAAACTCAGGTTTGTTGTTCAGTTGTTCGACTCTCCACAACCCAATGGACCAGAGCAAACAGCCACATCTATTGTTATGTCTCTGGTGTGCTTATCCATATGGTTTTCTGGCAAAGATACTGGAGTGGATGGTGACTATACATGAGATACACAAGCCCCTTCACCATAACAAATTAGCAATCCGGTAGAGGGAAAACTCAGGTACTAGAGAATAATAAAGCCTCCTATTTAACCTATTTAACTTGTAATTGGCCTGGAGTGACTACTTGTAATATCATACGATTCTCTAGGTTCTGGCATTATAAGTCACGTAGTCCTTTTCTTTTCAATGTTCTACTCTGCTGCTCTGATAATGTCTTCTGAGAAAATGAAACAAGGTGCATAGAGATAGTATTAATATGACTTGTGCAGGAAGATCATGTACTGACTACACTACATTGGGTTTCCCCTGTATGATCTTATCAGGGTCAGTATTTTGGAAGGTTGTCAACCAGTAAGATGCACCAGGTGGTTAACGTGGAGCGACAATAATTATAGTAAATCAGAGAAAAAAGCAAAAGACTAGGAAGTACATGACCAGATATATATATAGATCCTACAAATATTTCAAAAGGAAATATGTTATAAAATCTAATTTGCTTCTTTCAGATTACTAGTTCCTCTGTCAAGGCTAATTCAGTCCATGCTTGCAGATGGGGGCTTTGGCTTTGGACCTCAGAATGTATTTAGGTAGTCTCATCAGTTCCCATGAGTAGTAAGGTCTTTTTCTTCATTTAAAATCAAACAGAGCTTAAACATAGACGTATTGAGCATTTGCTCTCCCTACTACCTCCAGATCACACTGTTCTTCTGTCTCTAATGAAACCTCTTTCAATTTTATTATCATCCATTCAGATATTCACACATTCAGCTCCAGGACAATTAATTGGACCCACATCTATGCATTTGAGCTTGATAACAGTGGCCCTTTAGGTTGCACTGAGCACTAAAGTTCAAAAGAGTACATTTTAAACATAGCACTGGGGATAAAGTTTAATAAGACAAACAAAACTACATACCGTATATACTCGAGTATAAGCCAACCCGAGTATAAGCCGAGGCACATATTTTACCACAAAATACTGGGTAAAATGAGTGACTCGAGTATAAGCCGAGGGTGGGAAATTTGCTGCCCCCTGTGGCCCTCTTGTGCCCTCTGTGTCCCCCCTCTCTCTCCCGTGTCTCTTCTCCCCTCTCCCTTCCCTGTGTCTCTTCCCCCCTCCCTTATCACCCTCCTCAACCCCCTCCTCATTCTCAACCTCCCTCCTCAACCCCACTCCTCATCCTCAACCTCCCTCCTCATCCTCCCTCCTCATCCTCAACCTCCCTCCTCAACCCCCTCATCCTCAACCCCCTCCTCAACCCCCCTCCTCAACCCCCTCCTCAACCCCCTCCTCAACCTCAACCCCCTCCTCATCCTCAACCCCCCTCCCCCTCCTCAACCTCCCTCCTCATCCTCCCTCGTCAACCCCCCCTCCTCAACCTCCCTCCTCAACCTTCCTCCTCAACCCCCCTCCTCATCCTCCCTCCTCAACCCCTTATCCTCATCCTCCCTCCTCAACCCCCCATCCTCAACCCCACCATCCTCATCCTCAACCCCCCCATCCTCAACCTCCCCCTCAACCTCAACTCCCCTCCTCAACCTCCCTCCTCATCCTCAACCTCCCTCCTCATCCTCAACCTCCCTCCTCAACCCCCCATCCTCAACCCCCTCCTCAACCCCCCCTCCTCAACCCCCTCCTCAACCCCCTTCCCCCTCCTCAACCTCCCTCCTCACCCTCAACCTCCCTCCTCAACCCCCCATCCTCAACCCCCTCTTCAACCTCCCTCCTCAACCCCCCTCCTCAACCTCCCTCCTCAACCACCCTATCCTCAACCTCCCTCCTCAACCCCCCCATCCTCAACCTCCCTCCTCAACCTCCCTCCTCAACCCCGCATCCTCATCCTCAACCCCATCCTCAACCCCCTCCTCAACCCCCCTCCTCAACCTCCCTCCTCAACCCCCATCCTCAACCCACCTCCTCAACCTCCCTACTCAACCCCCCTCAACCTCCCTCCTCAACCCCCCCATCCTCATCCTCCCTCCTCAACCCCCTCCTCAACCTCCCTCCTCAACCTCAACACCCCTCCTCAACCTCCTTCCTCAACCCCCCATCCTCATCCTCAACCCCCATCCTCAACCCCCCCTCCTCATTATAAACCCCCCTCATTCTTTCCCCTCACTTACCTGCTTCTGCTCCGGCCTCTGCTCCTTCTTGACTCGGGGCGCATGTGACGGCACCCGGTATATGATAATGACGTGACGTCACATGCGCACCACGTCATTAGCATTTAGAATGAGGAGGGGGGTTTAGAATGAGGAGGGAGGGTTGAGGATGAGGAGGGGGGAGGGAAAGAGACACAATATTCAGCATAAAACATATGTAGAACCTCTTTTTTAAATATATATATTATGGCAAATAATTGACTTTTATTGTATGAAGTAGATAACCTTTGATTAATCTCATACCCTGTGACTATAAAGTCTATTAATCTTAACAAGACTTGTGTACTATCAAAGATTGCGGACATGTCCCTGCAGTTTTTATGTTTTGTAATCTTTCATGTGTTTATTAAAATAACCTAAACTTACTTCTCCTCACACCCTGACTGTTGTTGTATGCCAAGGTTAATTCCTTGGCTCCTACCTCACTATCATATCACTAATTAACACAGGCTCTCTCTCTCCTCACTATCATACCACTGTGCAACACAGGCTTCCTCCCACCTCATAATCATATTACAGACTCTCTATCCTCACTACCATATCACTGCATAACACAGGCTCTCTCTCTCCTCACTATCATATCACTGAATAACAGAGGATTCCTGCCAACTCACTATCATATCACTGCATAACACAGGAATCCTCCCTCCTTGCTGCCCTCTAATTTTAATTACTACATGAAGCCTTTACCCAGTGAAAATAGTGTGTGAAGGTAGGTGTTTTGGTGTAGAAATACATGCTTGAAAAGTATACTAGCCATTTTTAATTAAAATATTGTGTATACCTTTGTGTAAAACTCGTTCTACTGCTCTTGATAGTTAGCCTGAGTCCTGGCTACCCATTGCATCCTTCCAGGGTTGTTAAAAAGAGTCAGAAACTTTCCTGGGTGAAAGCTTTACTGGGAGAGACATACTGCTCCATTGCGTAATGCATGATGAAGTTTAATTTCAGCATTTTGTGTGTCCTCCATTCATATAATGTGTAGGGTTTTTCCTTCCCCCCTGCCCCCCCCCCCCCCCCAGTTTTACGCCCCCGCTGAAGTGGTCCTTTAATAAGACGATGAAGCTTGAATATGAAGTCAAATAGTTTGTCAGCCTCCCTTTAATCGTTTTACTGGCAGCAGTGCATTGCTTTGAAGGCCTTTACAAATGCATGGGTTAATACTTTTCTACTCACCTTACCTGACCCTGACAATTGTATCGTCCATCAATAAGACATAGTGTTTGTGTGTAGATGAAGCGACAGAAGAGGAAGCAGCAAAGGAAACTGAAAATGATGAGGTGCCAGAAAACTTAAATGAAGAAGATATCAAACAAATGCAGTCAGATGAGGTAAGTGTACAGGGCCGGATTGACTAAATTGTGCTTTAAACATTTAGACAACTATAGAGTGTTAATTATCAGTCACTTGCAAGCAGACCCTGCGTCCAATGTCTTTTATATCTGACTCACAGGGTACAGCCGGACAGGAGGCTACAGCCTATGAAGAAATGTCAAGTTTGGTCAACTATATCCAGCCAATCAAATTTGACACCTTTGAAATATCAGCACGTAAGCACTGATGGGTTAATATTGTAGGTTTGTTGAAGGTTGTGATAATACAGCTGGAGGAATAACAAGGTTATATAAAAACTCTTATAAAACAGTGAAATATATATATATATATATATATATCATTATATATATATATATATATATATATATATATATGATATATATATATATATATATGATATATATATATATATATATACATATATATATATATATATATATATCATTATATATATATATATATATATATATATATATCATTATATATATATATATATATGATATATATATATATATATATATAAAATTATCATTATATATATATATATATATATATATATATACTGTATGTATAGAATTCAACATAGAGTCTCAAATTAAAAATTAAGGCATTTGTATTTCTCTATTTTATTTCAGAAAAGAACCAGAGTTACGTTATCTCTTCTTTTGTGGAGACCAAAGCCTACGACCTCCTGACCAAGTTCCCGGTGCAATTTGTTGAGTATCCTTTCTATGGAGAGTACATACATTTTCAGCTTTATAACTTTAAATATCCCAAGGGCCCCTGTAGTGCTTTAATAAAAGATAATGTCTGTATTTATATGTTTTTTTAATCTTTAAAATTTAGGATGCACCCATCCCACCTATATATCTGTGGCTGTGAGAGAAGGACTGTGCTGCTTGTGGTTACACCTTTAAATGCACTGCAGCCCAAGTAACACAACAGAGGTTCACAGCTCAAGAGATCCTTCCACCACATCAGTCTTAATATCAATACTTAATTACTTTATTAGTGACTTTTACATATGGATTATAAATTATGTGTGGCTGTTCACAAATTGAGACCTGAAAGCCACACCCAAAAGGAATCCATTCATCAATAATTAGGTACTGATTACAAGATCTTTCTGGTGGGAGGATGTTTTGAGGTTAGTGACAGCAAAATTAAGTAAATATCTAATATAAATCTATAGTTAATAAAAAAGGGTTTCATCAGTTGAATGTTATAAAAATTGCATCTTCCTACAATAAACTAACATTGAAGTCTACAATATTTAGCTGTCAGTCAGCCTTTCTGATTCACCCACAAACCCAGAGCCCGATTAAATTGCAAGCCTGCATCGCACAGGATCAAGGCATGCTGCGGGCTCCCGTTCATCTCCAATTCCGGTGCTATTGAATTGAACAAGCCGGCAAGTTACTGGCCGAACGCCGCTTCCGTAAACCATGCACTCATTCGTAGCAGTTCAGGGCGGGGATATGATCAATTAAGCAAGACCGTAACCTCCCATTTTGAAACCGCCAATAGAAAATGAGACTGCCATCATTATGTCAGTAAAACATGGAGGTTACAGTGCCTTGCAAAAGTATTCACCCCCCTTGGCATTTTTCATGGAATTAACATGGATTGTTTGAGGATTTGCATCATTTCATTTACAGAACATGCCCTCAACTTTGAAGATGTTTTTTTTTATTGTGAAGCAAACAACAAATAGGACAAAATAACAGAAAATGTCAATGTGCATAACTATTCACCCCCCTAAAGTCAATACTTTGTAGAGCCACCTTTTGTGGCAATCACAGCTCCAAGTCACTTTGGATAAGTTTCTATGAGCTTGCCACATCTTACCACTGTGATTTTTGCCCATTCCTCCTTGCAGAACTGCTCCAGCTCCTTCAAGTTGGATGGTTTACGCTTGTGAACAGCAATCTTTAAGTCCGACCACAGATTTCCTATTGGATTGAAGTATGGGCTTTGACTAGGCCATTCCAACACATTTACATGTATCCCCTTAAACCATTCAAGTGTTGCTTTAGCAGTGTGTTTGGGGTCATTGTCCTGCTGGAAGGTGAACCTCCGTCCTAGCCTCAAATCACGCACAGAGTGGTACAGGTTTTGCTCAAGAATATCCCTGTATTTAGCACCATCCATCTTTCCCTCAACTCTAACCAGTTTCCCAGTCCCGGCTGCTGAAAAACATCCCCACAGCATGATGCTGGCACCAACATGTTTCACTGTGGGTATGGTGTTCTTTGGGTGATGTGATGTGTTGTGTTTGCGCCAGACATAGCGTTTTCTTTGATGACCGAAAAGTTTAATTTTAGTCTCATCAGACCAGAGCTCCTTCCTCCATTCATTTTGGGAATCTCCCACATGCCTTTTCGCAAACTCAAAATGTGCCATTTTATTTTTTGCAGAAAGTAATGGCTTTCTTCTGGCCACTTTGCCATAAACCCCAACTCTATGGAGCGTACGGCTTATTGTCGTCCTATGTACAGATACTCCAGTCTCTGCTGTGGAACTCTGCAGCTCCTCCAGGGTTACCTTAGGTTTCTCTGCTGCCTCTCTGATTAATGCCCTCCTTGCCCGGTCCGTGAGTTTTGGTGGGTGGCCGTCTCTTGGCAGGTTTGCTGTTGTGCCATGTTCTTTCCATTTGGTTATGATAGATTTGATGGTGCTCCTGGGGATAATCAAAGATTTGGATATTTTTTTATAACCTAACCCTGACTTGTACTTTCCAACAACATTGTCCCTTACTTGGAGAGTTCCTTGGTCTTCATGGAAGTGTTTGGTTAATGGTGCCTCTTGCTTAGGTGTTGCAGCCTCTGGGGCCTTTCAAAAAAGGTGTGTATATGTAATGACAGATCATGTGACACTTAGATTGCACACAGGTGGACATCATTTGACTAATTATGTGACTTCTAAAGGTAATTGGTTGCCCCAGAGCTTTTTATGAGCTTTATAACAAAGGGGGTGAATACATACGCACATGCCAATTTTCTGTTTTCTATTTCTAAAGAATAGCTTTATGTATATATTTTCCTCATTTCACTTCACCAACTTAGACTATTGTGTTCGGATCTATCACATACAATTCAGATTAACAAAACATTGAACTTAAGGCTGTAATGTAACAAAATAGGTAAAAAGTCAAGGGGGTGAATACTTTTGCAAGGCACTGTGAATGTCAATCAATTAGGTTCGGGGGTCCGATACGCGATGGGAAAACCCTCAAAATACAAAATAATAAGAATGAATGACAATACTGTTCTAGTCCATGTGGGTGGCCTGATATGTATTAACTAATTGATTCCCCAGATCGATGTAACCCTGAAATGACACATACAAAAATATGATTTTTTATTGCCGATTTGCGAGCTTGAGACTGTTGTGCAGTTAATTCTAATGTCTTTTATCGCTTTAACCCTTAATTTACAGTGCAGTATTGATTTTTTTATTTGCATTTACAGTGTTGCAGACAGAGGTTAAACCCCCTTGCAGTTCCTCTCTAGCACTCGTAGGATTTTCTTCTTCAGAAAAGAAGTTTTTACAGGTGTGAAAACATTTGCGGGCTTGGGGAATTGTAGCAATTGAATAGAGATTTTAGATTTTAGAGATCGTAACTCTTGCGGACGGGAAAGATCAAAGGCATCTGGAGTCTGTACGTTCCAGGTTTAACAGACGCAAGGTTTTCAAAGCCGTAACCCGTTTGGAGCCCGCAAAAAGATTCCAATTGAATAGCAAATTAACTTATGGCCTCACTTACAGGCTCCAGTAACTTACGACTGCTCAACTGAATAGGGCTCCAAGAGTATAATCTTTTATTAATAAGACATCATTGAATTAATTACGTGATTAGTTCCTGAGGCATTGGGTCCATTGTCTTTCCTGCAGTTGGCTAGGCATGCTCAGACCCAGGAGACTGCAAGGAATACAATGGAAACAATACCTTAATTTTTATAGATTATAATCCTAAAGAAAAGCAAATGTATAGACAGAAATAAAGTGAAACGTGAATCACATAAGTAACAAAATTCAGTGTTTCATTGTTTTTTTAAAATGACCCCCAGCTCTGCCAAGGAAGTGAACCCAACATAGAGATGATACCGGGACGGGTGAGGGGCACCTCTGAGCTGTGTTATTTTTCCTATGGAATTTGTGTAGATATAATAAGAGGCAGATGAGTCGTATTTATCCAAAAGGTACCAGGATGGACTCCTCCAACTACATGCCCCAGATGTTCTGGAACTCGGGCTGCCAGATGGTGGCTCTGAACTTTCAAACTATGGGTGAGTGGAACAGATAGGCACCAGACTGATGGAAACTAGCTATACAAACAGACCAAAGCCAAATGGTGGAACCAATACAAAGTGCACGCCTTCTACCATGTTTAATTTGGGCAGGGGTGATGCTCCCAATAAAGGTAAATAGTAACTAGCTATACAAAACAGACAAAACCCAACTGGTGGCACCAAGACAAAGCTCTCCCATGTTTGATTTGCGCTGCACTGGCGCTCCCAAATTTTGTAAATAGTAAAATACCAATAAATATATGAATATTTGCAATTGGAAGTTATTAAAAATGTAATTTAGTAATAGAAAAACAGCTTTGAATTTACTATATTTTTGCTGTCACTCAAGAGATCCTCCCACCACATGGGTCATGTTATCAGTATCTGTTTATTATATAGTCTGACTATTCACAGACGAACACATAAGAAGTAATTTGCAAAAAGTAGTCATGGATTCAAGGAACCGTTCATTAGTCACAAAATAAGTCCACTCTGGTGGGAGGATCTCTTAAGCTGAGTGACAGCCAAAATTGAGTAAATTCAAAAATGTTTTTCTGTTATTAAATTACATTTCTAATAACTTCCAATTGCAAATATGCATGATTTTATTGGTACTTTACGCTACATATTATAGTATTTTTGGTTAAATCGCACATTTTAGTTTTGTTTTTTTCAAGCATCTTTTTATTAAATGGAGTTTTGCGTCAGAACAGAAGTGGATTAATACATTTCAACCATTGGTGAGCAAATATATGCAATGTTCATAGTAGCCATACTTATTGCATCATATTTATCTAGTACATATAGAAATTCCTTTATAATTTTTGTGCTTGGAATTGTACCACATTGCTTAACATCACCTAGATATCCTTTGGTGTTCTCCAAATGTTTTTTTTTTTTTCCTTTTATATTGTCTTCTAACATTTTATTCTTTACACAAGTTAAAACAAAAATACAATCAATTATCAACTGGGGAGAGGGGGGGGGAGAAAGGGTAGGTGGGAAAATAGCACACTCACCGTCTCGAGTAACACTGGTCGCAAGTAGGCTCTGGGGCCCCATCTGTCGCCCCCGCGGCCCTCTGGCCCATCCCCACCCTGAGGCTGGGGTCTGAGCTAAACTGTGGCACTATGTGGGGAGTCCAGCCAGGGAGACCTGATATCCAGAAAGCTGGGATAGCTATGTCGCATGTAACGTGTCAATTTTTCATTAATCACTATAAAGTTTATCCTGGTAATGACATCATTTAGATTTAGTGTAGGGGTTCTCCAGTGTCTGGCAATAGTATGCTTAGTGGCTAAAGTAAAATACTGGAAGAGTGCATTACACTTAGGGTATATGTTCTCTGCCTTCCCTCCTAACAGGCAAACCTCTATTGTGGGTGTTAGTGGGCTATGTATTAGTTGTGAAAATAGTTGGAACACGTTCCCACAGAGAGCTTGTGCCTTTGTGCAGTGCCACCAAATGTGGCTAAAATCTCCTGTAGCTTGGCAGCCCCTAAAGCAAAGTCTATTTATGGTCGGGTTAATTTGGTGCATTCTGGATGGGGTGAGATAGGTTCTGTGGAGGACTTTGATAGAGATCTCTAGTAGGCTATGGGTAAGTGAGCCCTTGGTCAGATTTTGGCTAATCCTATGCCAAGTTTCTATAGTCAGTTCCCTGCCTAGGTCTTGTTCCCAGTGTGCCATACAGGCGGGTTTTTGTTTTTGTTTGGTATTGTTAAAGCTGGAATACAAGAGACCCAGGGTGCCTCTAGAGTTGGGAATATTCTTACAAATTGTGGATAGCCACAATTAGCCAGCACTGGTGGCGCTAGTTGGTGTTTGGTACAAGGCCAGGTCCACACCGATGCCGTGAGTTTGATCATCGGGTTGATGAGGTACTTTTTGTTTTTGATTTTATGAATCCCCGGGTCCCAGATCAGCGTGTCCCAGGAGTGGGGTCTGAGTTCCCAGTTCTCCATAAAGACCCATGTGGGTTGATGTGTCTTTGTGTGGGTTAGTGGCAGGAAGGCACATTTTAGTTTTTATTACATGATGCCCCTGTAGGTTGATTCACACCATATATCTACATTTATGCTCAATATAATTCCATGTCTTCTCATTCTCAGACCTGCCCATGCAGCAGAACATGGCCATCTTTGAGTTTAATGGCGTCAGTGGCTACTTGCTCAAACACGAGTTCATGCGGCGCCCAGACAAGCAGTTTGACCCTTTCACGGTGGACAGGATAGATGTGGTTGTAGCCAACACCCTTTCAATAACAGTGAGTATGTGGTGTTCATTTATGAGATCATCAGTATTTTAGATTATATTATACATTCACATAACAATGTTAGGATTAGAAAATATAATCTGTGATTGTTATTTAATAAAGCACAGAAAGTCATTTAATTGGAAAAAAAGTTTTAGTAAATCAGACTTTATTTGCAGTAACCCATCGGTATATCTTGTGTTAGGATTACGTTGAACATATGTTACATTCATTATTTTTGGGAATTGCATTTTCTATGAGATTTAGTTTCTTTGTAAAAGGGATTATATGTCTGATATAACCATTTCCCTAAAGGTAATTTCCGGCCAGTTCCTCTCTGATAAAAATGTGAAGTCTTACGTAGAGGTGGAGCTGTTTGGGCTTCCTGGGGATCCCAAGCGCAAATACAAAACCAAACTTACATCAACTGCCAACCCCCTCAACCCAGTGTGGAAAGAGGAGCCATTTGTGTTTGAAAAGGTGGGTAGGATATTATGTAGGACCTTTTGGATAAGATTGGTGGGTTGGTCTGTGGAACCTTCTGGGCGACATTGGTTGGGTTGGTCTGAGGGACCTTTTGGGCGAGATTGTTTGGGTTGGTCTGCGGGACCTAATGGCGGGTTAGTCTGTGGGACCTTCAGTGGAAGATTGGTAATTTGATCTGTGGGGTCTTCTAGAAGATAGTATCTTATTTAGGGCCTTCTGGATGAGATTGGTAGGTTGGTCTGTGGGCACTTCTGGGCCATATTGGTAAGTTGGTCTGTGGACCCCTCTGGGTGAGATTGGCGGGGTGGTCTGTAGGACCTTTTGGGCAAAATTGGTGGGTTGGTCTGTGAGACATTCTGGGCAAGATTAGTGGGTTGATTGAGAAGACTTCATGGGTTGTTATTTTGGTCTTCACAGGACACATTTGATATGTGGGACGTTTTGGGAGGAATTGGTGGGATTTTTGTTGGGACCAGACCTTCCTGGAAATATTGTTGGGATAACCCGGGGGGCCTTCTGAGTGATGGTTGATGAGATGTTAGCAGCCATAACAGGAAATAGCTACAGTGTGACCCAGTCAATTCTGGTCTCAATGAAAATGTATCATAAGGTGCGGATATATTCACCAAGCTCTCAGCAGAGGTAGTCAGCTTTTTTAGATATCCCACACGGCATTTACATGTACTCTTTCACCAGATCCTCATGCCTGAGCTGGCCTCCCTGAGAGTGGTGGCCTATGAGGAAGGAGGGAAGTTTATTGGACATCGCATAATCCCAATTGATGTGATCCGATCAGGTAACGCTCAGCTGCTCAACCTAGTGTCATCCTCATAATAAAAGGAAAAGCTTGAAATTTCCATACACTTTCCTGCTGTCTCTTGCACTCTCATGCACACATGGTTTAGCACACATACACTTTTACGTGTGTATTCACTCAGCTCAAGAGATCCTTCCACCACAACAGACTTGATATCAATACCTAATTACCTCATTAGTGAAGTGAATTAATGGCTTCCTTTTGCATATGGGTTTTAAATTATCAATAGAATATGGCTGTTCACAAACTGACACCTGAAAAGCCATATGCAAACGGAATCCATTAATCAAGGGAGTCATTCACCATTAATGAGATAATTAGGTACTAATTACAAGATAATTCTGGTGGGAGGATCTTTTGAGTGACAGCAAATATTTAGTAAATCTAAAGCTGTTTTACCATTAAAAATGGTAAATATTCATATTTTAGTAGGTATTATGTGGTTAGAAAGAATACAGTATAACTTAGTAACTGCTTCATATAACACATTGCTTTACTTCTGCAGATATCTGGTTCTAAATCTATTAGAGTGCTAGCTCTAGCGCTAGTGCTAACTAGGGATGTATTGATAAATGACTAGTGACAGTACCAATACTGATCTGTTTTTCAATTCTCCACAGGGTATCACCACATCTGTCTGCGCAGTGAGAGTAACATGCCGCTCACTATGCCATCCCTGTTTGTGTACGTGGAGGTGAAAGACTACATACCCGATACGTGGGCAGGTAAATGTACACCTGCTTGTTGTAATATTATATCCGCTGTGCCCACACACTGACCTTTTATGCAAGCTCTAAAGCCTCAGGCCCCATAATCTGTGTGTTACTGCACATCTGCCTCTGAAAAGGTTAATAGCGTCCAGGATGAAGTGAGATCTAAGCATGAGAGCTCATTCTATGAAGTTAAAGGGTGGAACAAATAGGAATAATGTCAACAAAGGCTATTGAGGGCTGGACTGTATCTCATTGTATTTCCATTCAATTAAATGTGATCTGATAAGAAACACAACACAATTAGCCTGTTCGTCATTCAACTTTGTTTAAAGCTCATCTCATTTCACTTGTAATAAAAAGGGTGGTTTAAAAGCTTTGCTTTCTATTTGTCTTTGTGATACTTTATTATATTTTTCTTAATTACATGCCAAAAAAAGATGTTTGTAAAGTATAATAGATTTTCTTTTTAATGCATCATAGAAAGCTTTTGATTGCACTGGCCCTTTAAATTTAAAATATGATCTCTAGTTCCTGTGTTCTCTTTGTCTTAAGGACACTTATTATTAATACGTGTTGGGTCCCCCTCCCGTCTAATCTTTACATATTCAGGTCATAGAGTCTCCTTATAAGGTTTGTATTTTACTCCCTGCTCTTTCCTGTGAATTGGTTGAACCCTCTGTAGATGTCTCCTGAGCTGGCCGGGTGTCTTGTGCTTCTCCTGTAGATCTCACACACGCTCTCGCAAACCCCATTAAGTACTTCAATGCTCACGACAAGAAGTCCATGATGAAGGAGGGGGCGTCCACAGGGAACCAGGTGAGGCCCGATCATCTAAACTGTGTCTTTTCCATCCATTAATATGTTACAGTATCTCACAAAAGTAAGTACACCCCTCACATTTTTGTAAATATTTTATTATATCTTTTCATGTGACAACACTGAAGAAATGACACTCTGCTACAATGTGAAGTAGTAAGTGTCCAGCCTGTATAACAGTGTAAATTTGCTGTCCCCTCAAAATAACTCAACACACAGCCATTAATGTCTAAACCGTTGGCAACAAAAGGGAGTACACTCCTAAGTGGAAATGCCCAAATTGGGCCCAAAGTATCAATATTTTGTGTGGCCACCATTATTTTCCAGCACTGCCTTAACCCTCATGGGCATGGGGTTCACCAGAGCTTCACAGGTTGCCACTGGAGTCCTCTTCCACTCCTCCATGATGACATCACAGAGCTGGTGTATGTTAGAGACCTTGCACTCCCCCAGCTTCCCTTTGAGGATGCCCCACAGATGCTCAATTGGGTTTAGGTCTGGTGACATTCTTGGCCAGTCCATCACCTTTACCTTCAGCTTCTTTAGCAAGGCAGTGGTCGTCTTGGAGGTGTATTTTGGGTGGTTATCATGTTGGAATAGTGCCCTGCGGCCCAGTCTCCGAAGGGAGGGGATCATGCTCTGCTTCAGTATGTCACAATACAGGTTGGCATTCATGGTTCCCTCAGCGAACTGTAGCTCCTCAGTGCCGGCAGCACTCAAGGACACAACCCGCGCGACCCCAAAAACATTACAAACACAATAAATACACACAACAAACACATAAAAAGCTTACCCACAGCAAGCTGCTGCACCCAGGACCTCTGCAAGTAAAGTTACACCTCGATTTAAGTACAAATTTCGGAGTTTAGACACCCGAAAATCACCTAAGCAAGAGAGAAAATGGCCGCCGAACAAAACGAAAACGAGGCTAAAGCACCCTAAACACGCAAAACACCACGATAAACACGCAAAACACCACGATAAACACGCAAAACCCCACCAAACAGCTACGGATATTCCGAAAAACTCCTACGACATCCAAAACGAAGGATGCAAAATCAGCCACACGCACATACCACACATTAGCCGCCATTTTAGAACAATAACTTATACAATGCGTAAGTACACAGCACGCATTCGCGCACGCACACTATTACACTGCACACATTCATCACACTTACACAGCAGCTCCACAGCACTAATGCTCCAGCAACATCAAAACAGATTGCCAGCTCTTCAACAGAATACTTCCTGCCTATATTACTTAAAAATAGATAAAGTATATTAATTTATTAATCTATTAGTTATTTTATTATTATACACCAAATAGCATTAGCTCACTTACAATTTCATTGCCGACATTTTTTGACAAGCAATTCGCTAGTAACAAAATATTTACAAAAATGTGAGGGGTGTACTTACTTTTGTGAGATACTCTATATCAGATCATGGGTGTAGGAGCCAAAGAAATCTGGGGGGATACCGCATATAGTATAAAAATACAACACAACTGCTTCTCACATACACATAAACAAACACATTGAAAAATCTGGAGCGGGGGTGGGATTTGTCCCCCTTGTCTCCCCCAGTTCCTACACCCATGTATCAGACTAAACTTGTATATTGTCTACTGGACGTACACTGATATACTGTTTATTATAGAGAACTGAGAAGCACTAGAGACCACCAGGGGGCGTTGTACTCATGCAAGTCACATTGCACAGTTTATTAGCGGACACCATGCAAAGTGACAGGGGGTGTACATGGGGAGATATACATAGGGAACAACAGAAAGTGACAGGGAGTGTACATGAGGAGATATACATATGGAGAAACAGAAAGTGACAGGGGGTGTACATGGGGAGATATACATAGGGAACAACAGAAAGTAACAGGGGGTGTACATGAGTCGATATACATAGGGAGAAACAGAAAGTGACAGGGGGTGTACATGGGGAGATATACATAGGGAACAACAGAAAGTGACAGGGAGTGTACATGAGGAGATATACATATGGAGAAACAGAAAGTGACAGGGGGTGTACATGGGGAGATATACATAGGGAACAACAGAAAGTAACAGGGGGTGTACATGAGTCGATATACATAGGGAGAAACAGAAAGTGACAGGGGGTGTACATGAGGGGATATACATAAGGAACAACAGAAAGTAACAGGGGGTGTACATGAGGCGATATACATAGGGAGAAAGATCAAGTGTCAGGAGGTGTACATGAGGGGATATACATAGGAAGAAACAGAAAATGACTGGGGGTGTACATTGTAGAAATACATTGGGAAAAACAGATAGTGACAGAGGGTGTACATGAGGGGATATACATGGGGAGAAACAGAAAGTGACAGGAGGTGTACATGGGGAGATATAGATAGGGAGAAACAGAAAGTGGCAGGAGGTGTACATAAGGGGATATACATAGGGAGAAACAGAAAGTGACAGGGGGTGTACATGAGGAAATATAGATAGGGAAACAGAAAGTGACAGGGAGTGTACATGAGGGAATATACATAGGGAGAAAGATCAAGTGTCAGGAGGTTACATGAGGGGATATACATAGGGAGAAACAGAAAGCGACTGGGGGTGTACATGGGGAGATATACATAGGGAGATACAGAAAGTGACAGGGAGTGTACATTGTAGAAATACATTGGGAAAAACAGAAAGTGACAGGGGGTGTACATGGGGAGATATACAAAGGGAGAAACAGAAAGTGACAGGGGGTGTACATGGGGAGATATACAAAGGGAGAAACAGAAAGTGACAGGGGGTGTACATGGGGAGATATACAAAGGGAGAAACAGAAAGTGACAGGGGTGTACATGGGGAGATATACAAAGGGAGAAACAGAAAGTAACAGGGGGTGTACATGAGGGGATATACATAGGGAGATACAGAAAGTGACAGGGGGTGTACATGGGGAGATATACATAGGGAGATACAGAAAGTGACTGGGGGTGTACATGGGGAGATATACATAGGGAGAAAAATAAAGTGACAGGGGGTGTACATGATGGGGGTATAAATAGGGAGGAGCAGTACCTCTTTGTTCCTATAATTAATGATAAATAGGATATTAAGGGACAGAGGGATATTTAGACAGAGTCCCTCTCACCCAGTACCTATGTTAGTATACTGTGTGTGCTACATGTATTTATTCCTATGTCCTGACTCACAGGTCTCTGGTTCTCAGTCCAACGGCTTCCCCGGATCAGTGAAACCTTCCCAGGCTGCTATCTCTAATGGTCCAGAAGGTATGTGTACCCATGTGGGGTGAGTATGGTGGTGTTGGTATTCCTCTATGTCTGTTATATGGTTGTATATTAATTTGTGCCATGTACTCCAGGTGCTGTCACCAGCGGCGCGCAGGAACCTACTAAGGAATACACAGGTAAAATGTCCACAGATAAAATGTGAGGTGTAAAAAAGATAGATAGATAGATTATTACAAATGCATTCCTTCCTCACTCAGCCTGCACAGCTGGTTCTGTGGCACAGAGTAGATAGGATTGAGTGAGTGTTTCTGACCAGATGACTCTTTCAGACCTACAAACCACCAACCAGGACGAGTTGCAGAAACAGAAGAGTTTCCTGAAGCTTCAGAAGAAGCAGGAGAAAGAACTGAAGGAGATCGAGCGCAAGGGTGGAAAGCGCAGGGAGGAGATCCTGCAGAGGTACAGCAGTATATTCAGTGAGCTCCACAGCCAGGCCAACAAGAAGAAGAACTCCTGCAAGGTCAAGAAGAAAAAGTGAGTGACTGATGACCTGCATGGGGTATATAGAGGGTGACTACATTGGGGTTTGCAGTTCTCATTGCTGCATCCAAAATATGTCAGATTATTTCTCTGGGTTCTTTAGGCGTTCAAATCTCAAATGTGGAATTTATTATTGCAGTAAAGACAAATCTAAGCAGTTACAGGGAGCTTGTAATTTATGGTCCTTTCAGATACTCCTACTAGGGTTAGCATAAAACAACAAGGGGCCGCCACTGCAAACCTTACCATGAACGAGTGTTGTTTGCTTTGCAGGAGTATCCCAGAGGATGATTACGGTGCAGTTTGGGGAGCTGGAGACATACCAGACAAAGGGGACCCCAAAATCCTCGAACTGAAGGACAAACTGGTGCAAGAGCTGACGCGCGCTGGGGAGGAACAGTACGAAGCTCTCTGGAAAAAGAAGGAGCTGCATTCTGCTGAGGTACGGTCAGGGATTGGACTACCCACAACATGACCTTAAAGGGACACAGCAAAGGGCCAAGTTATTGCAGAAATGATAAGTACAGTATATAATTACACTTGATTAGAAATGTTAGATAATCAAGCTTTAATGTTCGGTATTTAGGCATAAATTAAATGAAAAGAGACAGGGAGACATTTCATGTAATTTATGCTTAAAATACCCAATTTTCAAATGCCATTATCTAACACTTCCACTGTTTTTTTTTTTTTTTTTTTAACAACAACCACTTGTAATGATTTGTATTTATATCTGTCTCACCTGTAGTGTTTCTCCATTTTATCCTCCTTGACCCTGGCTCAGAGTGAAGTGGCAGACAGCATGTTGTTCTACTTGTGATTGCATCTTCAGATGCACTGCTGTCCAAGGACAGCTACTTTAATTTATGTTGCAGCCAATAGTAATGTCTTAGGGTTCATCAGCATTATCCTTAATATTGGCTGAAACATAAATTAAAATACTTGGCTTTGTGCTGCAGTGCATCTAAAGGTGCAGCCAGAAGCAGCGCAGCTTGAGGCCCATCCCCTTCACTCTAAGTCACTGACATATTATTATTATTATTTATTTGTAACATATAGTAGTGAAAGAGATGCAGGTGACAGAATAGAGACTCCCATACATTGAGCAGGGAAAACTGGAAAATAAGCTGGAAATACTTGCCCGTCAAAAAATTATGGCAATAAGATTGTAAGGCAGGTAATGTTGTTTGTGTGCGAAATATTTTTTTTTAGTGTTTTAAGATCCTTCGCCGCTCATTGCGAGCCTCGCACTGAGCGTCGTGGGCGCTCATTGCAAGGCTCTTGGTTGTTTGTGTGCTATGAGCAGCGTTGGTGTTTTTTTTGGGTAGGGCAATGAATAATTAATAAACTAAGAAAGTAATATACTTTACCTATTGTGAAATAATATATGCAATCCATAGGTGTTTGGTGGTGTTTTGCGTCTTTAGAGTCCTGTAGCCTCGTTTTCGTTTTTTTCGGCGGCCATTTTTTCTCTCGCTTAGGGAATTTTCAGGTGTCTAAACTCTTATTTCGAGTTAAATTGAGGTGTAACTTCAGTTTTCGAGGTCCTGGGTGCCTCCCCTTGCTGTAGGTAAGCGTTTTATGTATTTGTTGTGTGTATTTATTGTGTTTTTCATGTTTTCATGTGCGCGGGTTTAAGGCGTTTTTTTCGAAGTCGTAATGGGTTGTAACGCGTCTCGTATTTTTGTTTTGTAAGTCCGTAAATTTTGCGAGGTCTGTAGCAATGAGCGCCTTCGGCTACGCGAGCCTGCAGCGTTAGCAACGGCCCGCTTGCTCACAACTATATATGTGATATCAGTCACATAATTGTCCTAATCTTACAAATAGTTGTAAATATACAGCCTTATTAAATTGCAATTTGTCCAATTATAAAGGGCTCTATATAAGCACACAGCATATATTTTTACAGAAGTTTTTAGTTAGTGAACTTCTATTCAAAAGCAAAGTCTTCACTAACTAAAACCTTCTGTAAAAAAATATGCTCTGTGCTTATATAGAGCCCTTTAGAACTGGCCAAATCACAATTTAATAAGGCTGATAATGTCTATATAATGAAATATTTGTAAATATAGTATTTATTAAAACTTGAATGTCTTACACTACTGTAGGAATCCAGTATATATCATAGATACGCCTTCCTGTCCCTCACACCCGTCAGGATTTTTCGGGTGTGCATCTTCTAGTCATGTCTTTTACTTGTTCCTTTTACAGCAAATCACCAAACTGCTGGAGCTGGCCCAGGAGAGGCAGGCGGCCGAGCTGAAAGCCTTAAAGGAATCGGCTGACAGGTGGGAGTGGGCTCATAGATAAAATAAATCACTTACAGTGCAGTGTCCCCTCATGTGGATTAGGAGGGTGCCTTGTGTTATTTGGCTATCAATTAGCTGCTATAATGATCCTAGGGGCAGAGCAGGATCTGCTTCCTGTCCACTGCCCAGTGTAAGATAAGGGGAGGTGGGGAGGGACAATACAAGGGGGCAAGGATGGAAAATACAAGGGGGGTGTAGAAGAAATGACATGGGAGCTGAGTGTTAGGGAGGGAGATATTAAAAGAAGAGGTGGATCAATCTGATTATAACGGAGCGGTAACGACGAAGAAAAAAAACTGGAATGGAGAGAATGGAGCAGGAGGAGAAGTAACAAAAAGGAGGAGTAAATGTGACATTGGGTGCTGGAGATTTGAAACCAGGTTTTTGGCACAAATCTGGAGCTCAAAAGATGCTTTCGGCGATCAAAGTATACTGGAATATTTAACTGTTCCTTATTATTTTTGTTTATGGCACTCTGGTTTATTTGAGATGGATTAGAAAATAAATTTGATGACAGATAAGAACCAATAAGGCCCATCTAGTCAGCTCTTTATTATATCTGCTTCATTACTGCCTATGTATGTATGTTTAGTCATTCAGCCGAGTCTGACTCTCCGTGACCCTAAGGACCACAGCATGCAAGGCACATCTTGTGCCAATCCATAAGGTTTTCATGGCAAAGATACTGGAGTGGGTTGCCAGTTCCTTCTTCTGCTATGCCTATCTTGGGTGGCCCTACATGTTGTTGCTCACAGCTTCATTGAAGTAAACAATCCCCTTCACCACAACAAGGTAGCAATCCAGAAGAGGAATTAATGCTAAGTATGGCCTTGCGCTTATCCCAGTCATGCTTTCATTCCTTAACTGAATTTCTATAATGTGCTGTAACCTTTGACTGGGGGATACGTGAGGACCCTTACACTACTTGAGTATAGTCTGCAGTGTTCTGTAAAGTTCCTCTCCACTCTGAGATCAGGTGCAGTAAGAAATATTACAAACTGTTCAGTATCAGTGAATCGTCCCCAAATCTCAGACAGTTAAACTTGTTATGTAAATTGTGGTGTACATTATGTGAGAAATGAGATCTGTTTCCTAGCAGAGTCCCAGCAAGGAGACAGTGACAGATAATGGTCTAAAATAATCCCCTGTGTGCTCCTTGGGATGGAAACCAGCAATAAACCACAAAAATGGGGCCCAGCAAAGGTTATGTATGTGAGACCCCGGAGTGTGGAGTCCTGTGTTGTGTCACCGGAGGGTTTGTGTAATACCTGGTGGGTTGTTTGTGACGGATGTGTCCTTCCACAGTGACACTAAACAGATGAAGAAGAAACTAGAGATGAAGCGCATGGAGAGACTGGACGCCATGAGCAAGAACACGATGGAGAAAGCCTCACAGGACAGGTACAACAATGCTTATAACACGACAATAAAAGTATAAGGAAGTTTCCTGGATTCTGAATGCATCTGATAGAGGAGAATCAGTGGTGTCATTGTCTGCGGAAATAAAATCCGCAAATAAATGTAAATTAACTTACCCTAAAGTTTGCAAAATGTCTGCAGTTTTCAGGCAGTTGATTTTGAGAAGGAACTCCCCCGAAAATCCAAGCTAATTAGTATAAAATTCATAATCGGTTGTGGCCAATCAGAGGCAGTACAACAATGTATCTGTTTCCCTCTCACTGGCTGAGACAAACCACAGAAGGCAACCATGATACAGACATCTAATTGGCTAGGCCACAACTCCGCACAGCTCATTGGCTAGGACGCTCTGCCTACATAGGTTCCTAGGGGGTGGATCTCACACAAGAAATTTCAAATGTGCTTTGAATTACAAATATACAGAATTCCTCAATAAAATGATTTGATATGAAACACCCAATCAGACACACACAAGATATTACACAATCTTCCAGATTTCTTTAAAGTACCACTATGTATATCACAAATAATAGTTGGAGATCTGCGACTTTGTTGGTAACGCTCAGGAATGTTGCAATCTTGCGCATGCGCAATGCGCGCCTTGCTATGAGCACCGCAGGTACTCATCACGAAGAGTCTACACCTTAGGCTGCAATGAGCGCCAAAGGTGCCAGTAACACTTACACGAACAATGCCAGGCACGCAGGACTTAGAAAACACACGACGGCGATGCCAGTAACACTTACACGAACAATGCCAGGCAGACAGGACTTAGAAAACACACAACGGCGATGCCAGTAACACTTACACGAACAATGCCAGGCAGACAGGACTTAGAAAACACACGACGGCGATACCAGTAACACTTACATGAACAATGCCAGGCAGGCAGGACTCAGAAAACACACAACGACAATGCCAGTAACACTTACATGAACAATGCCAGGCAGGCAGGACTTAGAAAACACACAACGGCGATGCCAGTAACACTTACACGAACAATGCCAGGCAGGCAGGACTTAGAAAACACACGTCGGCGATGCCAGTAATACTTACACGAACAATGCCAGGCAGGCAGGACTTAGAAAACACACAACGGCAATGCCAGTAACACTTACACGAACAATGCCAGGCAGGCAGGACTTAGAAAACACACAACGGCAATGACAGTAACACATACCCGAACAATGCCAGGCACGCAGCACTTAGAAAACACACGACGGCGATACCAGTAACACTTACATGATCAATGCCAGGCAGGCAGGACTTAGAAAACACACAACGACAATGCCAGTAACACTTACATGATCAATGCCAGGCAGGCAGGACTTAGAAAACACACAACGACAATGCCAGTAACACTTACATGAACAATGCCAGGCAGGCAGGACTTAGAAAACACACAACGACAATGCCAGTAACACTTACACGAACAATGCCAGGCAGGCAGGACTTAGAAAACACACAACGGCGATGCCAGTAACACTTACACGAACAATGCCAGGCAGGCAGGACTTAGAAAACACACGACGGCGATACCAGTAACACTTACATGATCAATGCCAGGCAGGCAGGACTTAGAAAACACACAACGACAATGCCAGTAACACTTACATGAACAATGCCAGGCAGGCAGGACTTAGAAAACACACAACGACAATGCCAGTAACACTTACACGAACAATGCCAGGCAGGCAGGACTTAGAAAACACACAACGGCGATGCCAGTAACACTTACACGAACAATGCCAGGCAGGCAGGACTTAGAAAACACACAACGGCGATGCCAGTAACACTTACACGAACAATGCCAGGCAGGCAGGACTTAGAAAACACACGTCGGCGATGCAAGTAACACTTACACAAACAATGCCAGGCAGGCAGGACTTAGAAAACACACGTCGGCGATGCCAGTAACACTTACACGAACAATGCCAGGCAGGCAGGACTTAGAAAACACACAACGGCGATGCCAGTAACACTTACACGAACAATGCCAGGCACGCAGGACTTAGAAAACACACGTCGGCGATGCCAGTAACACTTACACGAACAATGCCAGGCAGGCAGGACTTAGAAAACACACAACGGCGATGCCAGTAACACTTACACAAACAATGCCAGGCAGGCAGGACTTAGAAAACACACAACGGCGATGCCAGTAACACTTACACGAACAATGCCAGGCACGCAGGACTTAGAAAACACACGTCGGCGATGCCAGTAACACTTACACGAACAATGCCAGGCAGGCAGGACTTAGAAAACACACATCGACAATGCCAGTAACACTTACACGAACAATGCCAGGCAGGCAGGACTTAGAAAACACACATCGACAATGCCAGTAACACTTACACGAACAATGCCAGGCAGGCAGGACTTAGAAAACACACATCGACAATGCCAGTAACACTTACACGAACAATGCCAGGCAGGCAGGACTTAGAAAACACACAACGGCAATGACAGTAACACTTACACGAACAATGCCAGGCAGGCAGGACTTAGAAAACACACAACGACAATGCCAGTAACACTTACATGAACAATGCCAGGCAGGCAGGACTTAGAAAACACACAACGACAATGCCAGTAACACTTACACGAACAATGCCAGGCAGGCAGGACTTAGAAAACACACAACGGCGATGCCAGTAACACTTACACGAACAATGCCAGGCAGGCAGGACTTAGAAAACACACAACGGCGATGCCAGTAACACTTACACGAACAATGCCAGGCAGGCAGGACTTAGAAAACACACAACGGCGATGCCAGTAACACTTACACGAACAATGCCAGGCAGGCAGGACTTAGAAAACACACGACGGCGATACCAGTAACACTTACATGATCAATGCCAGGCAGGCAGGACTTAGAAAACACACAACGACAATGCCAGTAACACTTACATGAACAATGCCAGGCAGGCAGGACTTAGAAAACACACAACGACAATACCAGTAACACTTACACGAACAATGCCAGGCAGGCAGGACTTAGAAAACACACAACGGCGATGCCAGTAACACTTACACGAACAATGCCAGGCAGGCAGGACTTAGAAAACACACAACGGCGATGCCAGTAACACTTACACGAACAATGCCAGGCAGGCAGGACTTAGAAAAAACACGTCGGCGATGCCAGTAACACTTACACGAACAATGCCAGGCAGGCAGGACTTAGAAAACACACGTCGGCGATGCCAGTAACACTTACACGAACAATGCCAGGCAGGCAGGACTTAGAAAACACACAACGGCGATGCCAGTAACACTTACACGAACAATGCCAGGCAGGCAGGACTTAGAAAACACACGTCGGCGATGCCAGTAACACTTACACAAACAATGCCAGGCAGGCAGGACTTAGAAAACACACGTCGGCGTTGCCAGTAACACTTACACAAACAATGCCAGGCAGGCAGGACTTAGAAAACACACAACGGCGATGCCAGTAACACTTACACGAACAATGCCAGGCACGCAGGACTTAGAAAACACACGTCGGCGATGCCAGTAACACTTACACGAACAATGCCAGGCAGGCAGGACTTAGAAAACACACATCGACAATGCCAGTAACACTTACACGAACAATGCCAGGCAGGCAGGACTTAGAAAATACACATCGACAATGCCAGTAACACATACCCGAACAATGCCAGGCAGGCAGGACTTAGAAAACACACGTCGGCGATGCCAGTAACACTTACACGAACAATGCCAGGCAGGCAGGACTTAGAAAACACACATCGACAATGCCAGTAACACTTACACGAACAATGCCAGGCAGGCAGGACTTAGAAAACACACGTCGGCGATGCCAGTAACACTTACACGAACAATGCCAGGCAGGCAGGACTTAGAAAACACACAACGGCGATGCCAGTAACACTTACACGAACAATGCCAGGCACGCAGGACTTAGAAAACACACGTCGGCGATGCCAGTAACACTTACACGAACAATGCCAGGCAGGCAGGACTTAGAAAACACACAACGGCGATGCCAGTAACACTTACACAAACAATGCCAGGCAGGCAGGACTTAGAAAACACACAACGGCGATGCCAGTAACACTTACACGAACAATGCCAGGCACGCAGGACTTAGAAAACACACGTCGGCGATGCCAGTAACACTTACACGAACAATGCCAGGCAGGCAGGACTTAGAAAACACACATCGACAATGCCAGTAACACTTACACGAACAATGCCAGGCAGGCAGGACTTAGAAAACACACATCGACAATGCCAGTAACACTTACACGAACAATGCCAGGCAGGCAGGACTTAGAAAACACACATCGACAATGCCAGTAACACTTACACGAACAATGCCAGGCAGGCAGGACTTAGAAAACACACAACGGCAATGACAGTAACACTTACATGATCAATGCCAGGCAGGCAGGACTTAGAAAACACACAACGACAATGCCAGTAACACTTACATGAACAATGCCAGGCAGGCAGGACTTAGAAAACACACAACGACAATGCCAGTAACACTTACACGAACAATGCCAGGCAGGCAGGACTTAGAAAACACACAACGGCGATGCCAGTAACACTTACACGAACAATGCCAGGCAGGCAGGACTTAGAAAACACACAACGGCGATGCCAGTAACACTTACACGAACAATGCCAGGCAGGCAGGACTTAGAAAACACACGACGGCGATACCAGTAACACTTACATGATCAATGCCAGGCAGGCAGGACTTAGAAAACACACATCGACAATGCCAGTAACACTTACACGAACAATGCCAGGCAGGCAGGACTTAGAAAACACACAACGGCAATGACAGTAACACTTACATGATCAATGCCAGGCAGGCAGGACTTAGAAAACACACAACGACAATGCCAGTAACACTTACATGAACAATGCCAGGCAGGCAGGACTTAGAAAACACACAACGACAATACCAGTAACACTTACACGAACAATGCCAGGCAGGCAGGACTTAGAAAACACACAACGGCGATGCCAGTAACACTTACACGAACAATGCCAGGCAGGCAGGACTTAGAAAACACACAACGGCGATGCCAGTAACACTTACACGAACAATGCCAGGCAGGCAGGACTTAGAAAAAACACGTCGGCGATGCCAGTAACACTTACACGAACAATGCCAGGCAGGCAGGACTTAGAAAACACACGTCGGCGATGCCAGTAACACTTACACGAACAATGCCAGGCAGGCAGGACTTAGAAAACACACAACGGCGATGCCAGTAACACTTACACGAACAATGCCAGGCAGGCAGGACTTAGAAAACACACGTCGGCGATGCCAGTAACACTTACACAAACAATGCCAGGCAGGCAGGACTTAGAAAACACACGTCGGCGATGCCAGTAACACTTACACAAACAATGCCAGGCAGGCAGGACTTAGAAAACACACAACGGCGATGCCAGTAACACTTACACGAACAATGCCAGGCACGCAGGACTTAGAAAACACACGTCGGCGATGCCAGTAACACTTACACGAACAATGCCAGGCAGGCAGGACTTAGAAAACACACATCGACAATGCCAGTAACACTTACACGAACAATGCCAGGCAGGCAGGACTTAGAAAATACACATCGACAATGCCAGTAACACTTACACGAACAATGCCAGGCAGGCAGGACTTAGAAAACACACATCGACAATGCCAGTAACACTTACACGAACAATGCCAGGCAGGCAGGACTTAGAAAACACACATCGACAATGCCAGTAACACTTACACGAACAATGCCAGGCAGGCAGGACTTAGAAAACACACAACGGCAATGACAGTAACACTTACACGAACAATGCCAGGCAGGCAGGACTTAGAAAACACACATCGACAATGCCAGTAACACTTACACGAACAATGCCAGGCAGGCAGGACTTAGAAAACACACATCGACAATGCCAGTAACACTTACACGAACAATGCCAGGCAGGCAGGACTTAGAAAACACACATCGACAATGCCAGTAACACTTACACGAACAATGCCAGGCAGGCAGGACTTAGAAAACACACAACGGCAATGACAGTAACACTTACATGATCAATGCCAGGCAGGCAGGACTTAGAAAACACACAACGACAATGCCAGTAACACTTACATGAACAATGCCAGGCAGGCAGGACTTAGAAAACACACAACGACAATGCCAGTAACACTTACACGAACAATGCCAGGCAGGCAGGACTTAGAAAACACACAACTACAATGCCAGTAACACTTACATGAACAATGCCAGGCAGGCAGGACTTAGAAAACACACAACTACAATGCCAGTAACACTTACATGAACAATGCCAGGCACGCAGGACTTAGAAAATACACGACGGCGAAGCCAGTAACACATACCCGAACAATGCCAGGCACGCAGCACTTAGAAAACACACGACGGCGATGCCAGTAACACTTACATGATCAATGCCAGGCAGGCAGGACTTAGAAAACACACAACGACAATGCCAGTAACACTTACATGAACAATGCCAGGCAGGCAGGACTTAGAAAACACACAACTACAATGCCAGTAACACTTACATGAACAATGCCAGGCACGCAGGACTTAGAAAATACACGACGGCGAAGCCAGTAACACATACCCGAACAATGCCAGGCACGCAGCACTTAGAAAACACACGACGGCGATGCCAGTAACACTTACATGATCAATGCCAGGCAGGCAGGACTTAGAAAACACACAACGACAATGCCAGTAACACTTACATGAACAATGCCAGGCAGGCAGGACTTAGAAAACACACAACGACAATGCCAGTAACACTTACATGATCAATGCCAGGCAGGCAGGACTTAGAAAACACACAACGACAATGCCAGTAACACTTACATGAACAATGCCAGGCAGGCAGGACTTAGAAAACACACAACGACAATGCCAGTAACACTTACATGAACAATGCCAGGCAGGCAGGACTTAGAAAACACACGTCGGCGATGCCAGTAACACTTACACGAACAATGCCAGGCAGGCAGGACTTAGAAAACACACGACGGCGATACCAGTAACACTTACACGAACAATGCCAGGCAGGCAGGACTTAGAAAACACACAACGACAATGCCAGTAACACTTACACGAACAATGCCAGGCAGGCAGGACTTAGAAAACACACGTCGGCGATGCCAGTAACACTTACACGAACAATGCCAGGCACGCAGGACTTAGAAAATACACGACGGCGAAGCCAGTAACACATACCCGAACAATGCCAGGCACGCAGCACTTAGAAAACACACGACGGCGATGCCAGTAACACATGAACAACTCCAGGAATGCGGGACTTAGAAAATACACGACGGCAAAGCCAGTAATAGCGCGCGCCACACAAAGATTCAGCAGAGACACAGAGGAGAAACACACAGGGAAGGGACAGGGGGAGATGCTGGAAAGAGACACATGGCACTAAACTTGCAGGTTGTCGAGGCCTGCAATGAGTGGCGAAGGCGCTCATTGCGAGGCCCGTAAAGTAAATGGGAGGAGAGGCTCGCAATGAGCGCCGAAGGTGCTCAGAGGGGGCAGACTATCGCATTGTGTGGCAAACAGCACTGCCAGATTTCACATTTTATTGCCGTCATTTTTGACGTGCAAGTCGCTAGTGTATATATATATATATATATAAAACAATAATTTCTTCAGTCATGGTTAATATAAAGTAGGGAAAAAGTCATAAAGTTGGATATTAATCAGGTAAATCTATTCTGATGCCTTTGCTGTGCCCTATAGGCATTCATAATATTTTGGTGAAGGTTGCTTGTGGGAGCGGTAGGCCTTGCATTTATGGAAGAAGTGGTAATGGTAACATTCAATATAATCCAATCATACAACACGCTCTTCCGATACTTCCCTCCCCACTCCACTCTCAACTGATAAATTTAAAAAGCATACCCTTCAGTTTATCATGAATTGATGAAACCAGACAAGATGACTTTTTCTATTCATAAATATGAAAAATTCAGATTTTCACTAAAAATGTACAGCTAATAATGCTGTTAGTTTGTTACATACTTCACAAAGAAGAGCTCAGTAAATATTAATACTTATAGTCTATACCAGTGGTAGACACGTTTGTTCCTGGAGAGCCACACACACAGGCCTGGATTTAAGGATTTCCTTTATGTGCACAAGTCAATCAGGATTACTGAAGATGGCTTAGACTCACCTGTACGCAGCATGGATATTCTCAAATCCTGACCTCTGCTTGGCTCTCAAGGACTGAACATGCCTACCCCTGGTCTATTCTCTGTGCTCCGCTTCAGAAGGGCTTGTATTGAGTGACTGTTCAGAGTAGACTTTGATCCAATGGTTTAACCTCACAGGAGACCATACTACACTACAAAGACCATGTGGCCATATAGTATATGTTGGGTTGTAGGGAATCTACCTCCACCAAATAGATCATGAAAGGGAACCCAAGCCAGAAACCCAACACTGGCACCAGGATGTACCTTATTTATCTTTTTTCTAGAGTTAGACAGAATGCTCCTAATTTGTTATTTCTGCTTTTGTACAGGCTGAAGAAGGAAATCAATAATTCTCACATCCAGGAGGTGGTGCAGGTCCTACAAATGGTGAGTGTCATAGGAGAAGCTATGGAAGATAATGGTTTGGATGTGCACAATGTTCCTTGATAGATTGAACCAGACGTGGTGTGTCCCAACATCTAGTGTACAAATCAGTCCTAAAACCCCACCGGAAAGAGTCTAAGAGGTCCACATTACTTCTGTTGGCAGCTATAGAGAAATGGGGTTATCATACTCTGCTGTAGCCTCTATAGTTACAAAATAATATCTTAATGATTCATCCTTTGTAGGTATCAGACAAATGGACCAACCACCAGCAGAAACTAGAGGAGATACAGGTGGAGGGCCTACAGCGGATCCGGGAGAAAGGAGAGCAGGTAAAACCTGATCTGTCACATACGTTATTAGATGCACCAACACTGAGTGCCATTAAAATGCAGCCTTCTGTTTATTTTTGCCCATGTCCACCACTCCACCACTAAACTTCAAAACCAATATTCAGCTTCATATGGTACCAGCAAAAGGTAATATATGTCAACTGACCTGAGGTATGGGACTAATGGTTTTAATTTAAAAAGTAAGGCTCAAAAAGCCATCTAAGTTGTAGGTTGCTAGTGGGGTCAATAGCCCATCACCTTGTTGATTGTAAATCAATTTTGGGTGAATTTAGCCCAAAATGGAGTTCCCCTAGGGAAGCAGACTCAAATGCCAGAACAGTTCAGCTTCAAAAGAAAGCCAAGTAGTTGTGTGCTTAAGTTAAGGCAATATTTAATACCATTTATATCACTGCCATATGTATTAGTGAAGGCGTGATACAACTGTAGTGTATATCCTTTGTCTCTTTCCCCCTCTCCTCCCCTGTTTCTCTACCCCACATCCCCCCTCTCACTCCCCTGTGTCTCTTTCCCTCCTCCCCCTCTCCTGTGTCTCTCCCCCCTTGTGTCTTTCCCCCCCCCTCTCCCTCCCCTGCTTCTCCCCCTCTCCCTCTCCTGTGTCTCTTCCACCCTCCCCCTCTCCTGTGTCTTTACCCACCTCTCCCCTGTCTCTATCTCACAACCTCTCCCCCCTCTTGCCCCACAATGAGCATGCATAACTCGCAGCTTATAGAGTAAATTGCGAGCGTTACACACAAACTGGCATTACTGCAAGTATATGTGTGATATAAAAGATCAGTGACTAAGCCAAGAAATACATTTCTATTTCTGTCTTGTTTTACTCCTTCACTGTCACAATAACAAATGGTGTCATTGCCTCTCTAGCTATAAAAGGGTTAATAAAAGCGCCCTTGTGCATCACTTTTCTATTTGATGACTTCCATTTCCATCAGAGAATTCCTCTGTCATCTCAGCAGTGATTTATAATAATCATTTGCTGGGTGTTGCGGTGATGAAACCGTAAATACGCTCATGGCTGGGACATATCCTCCTCCTAAGGATGAAGTTCCGTTATTTATAGATCATTGAATGTAATGCGCCATCTGGAGCTGCGTTGGATGAGGATGTGACTCAGTGTGTGCAGTCATGGAATCTATAGGGCCATAGAGATATGGAGATTACAATTGATGATGTGTTTATATCTTGTAATAATGGAGTACATTCCAATGCTCAGGGGATTTAAACAGATAAGTGCATCCACAACTAGGGTGGAAAGTTATTGACTGTAGTATAACTATTTAATGTGATAACAGCAGGAGATAGATATTTTAATTAGGCATTCATTTTTAATAAAATGATGGTCATGGAGAAAAGACATCTCAGGATGTGAACTGTGATTGGCTTAGAAGTCAACATGGAATTTTCATTGTAAAGAACTTGGAGGGGCAAAGGGCAGATGTGAAACAGCTTGTTTTTATATGTTACTTCTACCTATGTTGCTATACACACTGATGTGTAAAGATTGAAACAAATATTTCATATTTAAATATATAATTTAATATAAATATTTATTATCTATAAAGTGATCATTTTTAATGTTTTTTTAAACAGACTCAGAAGGACCTGCACAACGAATATCAAGACAAGCTAAAGGCTCTGGCATTGGAAGTGCCAGACCTGGTACATAACTGTATGGTGAACTTTTTTCCTACTGAGGCCAAAGCTCTTAAAAAAGAACCAAAAACCTGTACAGCAAACATGTGGGAAGCAATACTGCAAAAAGCTGACAGTGGACTATCAGTGGTGAGTAACGGCCCGGATAACCAACCAGAGATAGACAGAACATCTACTGATGGACATTCAGCAGGTGACAAGTCTACCGATGGACAGGTAGGAGGTGACAAGTCTACTGATACACTGGCAGGAGGTGACAAATCTACAGAAGATCAAGCACAGAGTGACACAGTCAACACCAAAACACCATCTCCAGCTCAAGAGATCAAAGATGAAGGCTCTTCATAAAAGACGCCAACAAATTTGGTGCCGTAAGATGGAAAACTCTAAGGATTGTGTTCATCAAAGGTCAAGTGAAATATGTTATTATATAGAATACTCATCACAACCTGTGATATCTCAGGATCTTTGATGAACAACCTCTGCAGAATGAAACAGGAGGGTTATGACTAAATTCATAAATGATGTTGGGTTATGGAATGTGTGGTCTTTCCATGTCTTGAGACCTACTCCACAGAGGAAGATTTAGGTAATTGGTTTTGACATTAATTGGGCACTTCATTGATACCCCAAGCAAGATAAAACATGAGGAACATCTCAAGATTTCACATGGGCCATCACACAAGTAATGCTGTTATTGGATAATAATCTTGATAGTAGACATGTATTTGGTGATTCCTAGCTATATATTCCTTCCCTGCTAAGGTTACTGGTTACCACCATTAAACTTGGTTTTACAGTACTGTAGCGGTGTAGTTGTTATACATCTAAGCATGTTATACATCTAAGATATCTAATCTTTGAAAGTGAACTTAATATTTAATATAGCTATTAGAATCAATAATAGGAATTATATTAATTATTAATAACTAAAATAACTAGCTCATCTTAATAGGGCTTGGCAGTGGTCCTTTAACCTTGAATAACTCTAGATTCTGGAGCAGTACAGCAGCCTGTACTGTTTTACATGAATAATTCTCTCTATCCCAAAGAGCTTACACTCTCTTATTAATGCAGTATACTAATATGATATCTAGTTAGCGGTCAGAGCCATGGCTTATATTCCCTTTAGCCATGCCTTATCAAGGGTGTACTGTATATATATGTATATATATATACATATATATATATACACACACACACACAAGTCCTATATTTATAGTACGCTCTTCTGAATATAAGAGCCAATATTTTATAAAAGGGAAAAAAATAAAAACAGCCTTTCATGTTAACAATTATAGGATGAACTGGAAAATATGTCAAACTCAATTATTGAAATGTAGAATGCAGATAGGAATTAACAGGCCAACCTAGTCTGCCCATTCTATCTACTTAAAAGCTCAGGTTTAATTACTCCTCCAGAAAGCCTTATACTTATTTCAGATTTTAACTATTTTTCAAGCAATTTTGGATTCATGTTTATTATTAATTTATTTTGGACAGGAGCAACAAGGATAGAAAATATATGGATCCCAAGAGCCCGGGCTTGTAAAATGTTACTACTGACTCCTAGATATTTTCTATAAGTATCTCAAAGTCGTCTCTATCCAGGGCTCCTAGAAAATCTAATTGTATATAATATTTCACCAGTTGGGTAACATAAACAGACCTCATCTGAAAATCTATATATAACGAGAATAAAAAGCCCTCCCTGGGGTGCGACTCTGGAGTCAACTTTTATTTGAATGTGTTTCTGTTATATTTATATTTCCCTGGTGTTATGTTCTGATTTACTTGAGTTAATTGAATAATATTAATATATGCTGTATATGTTTCTGTAAATGCTGTGTTATTGCGGCTTTGCATGTCGCTTGGGGGGACGGGAATGTTGGGTGTTTAATAAAGAAATGGTTGTGGTATTAACGTCCATTCTCCTGATTTATATTATATAAAAGAAAATGAACTGCTCACATCATTGAGCAAAAACATAAATATATATTTGCGTGTGTGTATCTATATAATTATTTGCACATCATTATTTTATATAACTTTATAAAATTATTTTCATATAATTATTTCTATAAATATATATATATATATTTTTTACATATTATAATTGTCGAACTACGAGACGTCGTCACGCTTTGCATGGTGCGTATGAATTAGGCGATGATCGACTAAGGCGCTCATCGCTTGCGAGCCGTTAAGTCGGAGCACTTAGGCGATGAGCGTCAAAGGCGCTCATAGCCTGCGAGGCGAGCCGTTAAGGCAATAAAACTTGCAGCACTTGGGCAACGAGTGCCAAAGGTGCTCATTGCCTGCGAGCCTCACGAGGCGAGCAATGGAAGCAATGAAACATGCAGGACTTAGCCTCCAAACACTTAGTAAACGCGCGATCGCCTTAGGCTACAAACAGTTGACGGACGCAAGACTTAGAAAAAATCTAATTACAAGATGCATGACTTAGAAAAAAAAATTACAAGACACAGGACTTAGAAAAAAAAAATAAGAGATAGGAAAAATATGAAGTTAACGGCCGAACCGTGCAATGCAAATAACACTAAAGACACACAAAAACATCACACACAGCACGGGGGAACAGCTAGGACGTCCGGGAGTGAGGTGGAATGCAAATTGAATTCGATTTGGCCGAGTTTCGGCACTCAAATTGCCTAAGCAAGAGAAAAAAAATGGCTAAAAAAAAATGAAAATGAGGCTATACGACGCCGCATCCTCTCAAAACACCGCCAACCGTGTAGCACTTTCACTCAGGAACGTACAAAGTACAAAATACATTACAAAGAAAAGAAAAAACAAAATATGAAATTAATGTTTGAACTGCGCAAAACAAAGAAAACAAAAACCACAAAAAATAAGAATACAACACAAACATCACACACAGCGCAGGGGAACAGCCAGAACGTCCGTTTTGACACTTGAAAATCGCCTAAGCGAGGAAAAAAATGTCCGCCCCCCCAAAAAATGAAAACGAGGCTACACGACCCCGGACTGCGCAAAACATCGCCAACCGCGTAGCACTTTACACAGGAACGTACGAGGTACAAAATACACTATTACACATGACGGAAAATGCTGGTGAGCCGTATAACATATAGACAGACACCACTTTACAATCCTAACTTGCAACTAATAACATTACGATTTCAAAATGGCGCTTTATACAACTAAACCAACGGTTTGCCCTCGCACACGCAGCATATTTCGAATGCACAGTTGGGACATTCATTACACTTTCTCCTTAGGGCAGCAACCCTACAACTGTACATTGTATGCTGCAGGAAAATAAAAACAGATTGTTAGCTCTTCAGGCTATTGATTGCTTGATATATTAATTAGAAATAGGTAAAGTATATTAATTTATTAAGTAACTAATTAATTAATTATTAGTTAACAAAATATAGATATATATATATATATATATATTACTTTGTGATGAGCGCCAAAGGTGCTCTGAGGAGCAAAAGTACACGAGAGGAGAGGCGCTCAGCATGTGGCTCACAATCATCGCCGAAGGTCCTCAGAGTAGAAAAAGCTTTACATTGTGTGGCAAACAACATTCAAATGTTATTGCCCCGTCATTTTTGACGGGCAAGTCGCTAGTATATATACAGTCAGGTCCATAAATATTGGGACATCGACACAATTCTAAACTTTTTGGCTCGATACACCACCACAATGGATTTGAAATGAAACTAACAAGATGTGCTGTAACTGCAGACTTTCAGCTTTAATTTGAGGGTATTTACATCCAAATCAGGTGAACTGTGTAGGAATTACAACAGTTTGTATATGTGCCTCCCACTTTTTAAGGGACCAAAAGTAATGGGACAATTGGCTGCTCAGCAGTTCCATGGCCAGGTTTGTGTTATTCCCTCATTATCCCATTTACAAAGAGCAGATACAAGCTCCAGTGTTCATTTCAAGTGTGCTATTTGCATTTGTTGCTGTTAACTCTCAATATGAGATCCAAAGAGCTGTCACTATCAGTGAAGCAAGCCATCATTAGGCTGAAAAAACAAAACAAACCCATCAGAGAGATAGCAAAAACATTAGGTGTGGCCAAATCAACTGTTTGGAACATCCTTAAAAAGAAAGAACTCACCGGTGAGCTCAGCAACACCAAAAGACCCGGAAGACCACGGAAAACAACTGTGGTGGATGACCGAAGAATTATTTCCCTGGTGAAGAAAACACCCTTCACAACAGTTGGCCAGATCAAGAACACTCTCCAGGAGGTAGGTGTATGTGTGTCAAAGTCAACAATCAAGAGAAGACTTCACCAGAGTAAATACAGAGGGTTCACCACAAGATGTAAACCATTGGTGAGCCTCAAAAACAGGAAGGCCAGATTAGAGTTTTCCAAACAACACCTAAAAAAGCCTTCACAGTTCTGGAACAACATCCTATGGACAGATGAGACTAAGATCAACTTGTACCAGAGTGATGGGAAGAGAAGAGTATGGAGACGGAAAGGAACTGCTCATGATCCAAAGCGTACCACCTCATCAGTGAAGCATGGTGGTGGTAGTGTCATGGCGTGGGCCTGTATGGCTGCCAATGGAACTGGTTCTCTTGTATTTATTGATGATGTGACTGCTGACAAAAGCAGCAGGATGAATTCTGAAGTGTTTCGGGCAATATTATCTGCTCATATTCAGCCAAATGCTTCAGAACTCATGACCCGAAGCATACTGCAAAAGCAACCAAAGAGTTTTTTAAGGGAAAGAAGCGGAATGTTTTGCAATGGCCAAGTCAATCACCTGATCTGAATCCGATTGAGCATGCATTTCACTTGCTGAAGACAAAACTGAAGGGAAAATGCCCCAAGAACAAGCAGGAACTGAAGACAGTTGCAATAGAGGTCTGGCAGAGCATCACCAGGGATGAAACCCAGCGTCTGGTGATGTCTATGCGTTCCAGACTTCAGGATTTGCAACCAAGTATTAAAAAGTGAAAGTTTGTTTTATGACTGTTAATCTGTCCCATTACTTTTGGTCCCTTAAAAAGTGGGAGGCACATATACAAACTGTTGTAATTCCTACACCGTTCACCTGATTTGGATGTAAATACCCTCAAATGAAAGCTGAAAGTCTGCAGTTAAAGCACATCTTGTTCGTTTCATTTCAAATCCATTGTGGTGGTGTATAGAGCCAAAAAGTATAGCATTGTGTCGATGTCCCAATATTTATGGACCTGACTGTATATATATATATATATATATATATATAAATATCACATATAATAGTTGTCAAACTACGAATCGTCGTCACACTTTGCAAGCTCGCAAAGTGAGTTTGCAAGAATGGTGTCCCTCGCAAAGCGAAAGACGCAGTTTGGTCCGCAAATTTTTTTTTTTTTTGCAGTCTCGAACTCGGATAGTGCTGGATAGTGCCGGTTATGCTTGCCTATTTAGCAGGAGTTTTTTGAATTTGTGGAATTGATGCCGGTGCTGGTTGCTTGAGAGTCCCGGTTAGTAGGGTGCCGGTTAACCGGGATTCTACTGTATATATTTATATATATATATATATATATATATATATATATATATATGTGTCTGTATAAAAAATTTATATTTGAAAACTTGATGAAAGTTGTGTGTTAAAGAATTATGGAAGTTTAGCCAAAATGAAAAAATAAAAAACAAATATATATATTACTCATTGGTGCAAACTTGTATATATACAGGTTAATCAAACTGTTAAAAGGGTCACACAGAGTGGTAGTCCATAATTGTTATTGTGAAATATAAATTAATAAAATTAATTTAAGAAATTAACAGTTTTAAACACTCATATTTTAAAAATGAATATGCCCCCACAAAATGTTTTTAATATTTAACTCACTTTTCATTGCTTATTTCCTTTCCTCTATTTTGTGTGGTTGCGTCGTCCAGTCGTGTCTGACTCTCGGTGACCTCATGAACCGAAACACACCAAGCTGATCGACTTGGTATTAATGGAGTGGGTTGCCATTCCCTTCTCCAGAGGGCCACAGCATACAACTACTAGTATTCCTATGTGGTCTCCCATCCAAGTACTGACCAGGACTAACCCTGCATGGCTTCAGGGCGTTGTGACCTCTTGGTTCCCAGATTGCAGTGGTGAAAGCACAGAATCCTAACCACTGGACCAAAAAAGTGCATATCCACCATCTAAAAGAGACAGAAAATGAAAGTGGGTGTTAGGTCTATTCAATGCGCATAAAAAGCCCTCAAAAGGGCAATATTATATAGAGAGAAAGATTAGACCCAATGCTATAAAAAATAAAACAATATATATCATTAAACTGCAAAAAAAAAGTGCTATTAACACTTCCCTCACCAACGCGTTTCGTATAATAACTTCATCAGGGTATGGATATTACTCTCGTTAGTAAGTAGAGATCCGGATTTGAGATGTGGTTTCCTGGGTAGAGGTGGTCATGTGACCTATTCCAACGATAAGATGCCATTAGGCTTAACCAGACCTCTTTTCTCTAAGGTATGTTTGTAGATGGAGTTAATGTGACATTTAATGTGACATTTAAACTAAATAAGAGGCATTCAACAGGTTTGTGAATTAAAACTAAAATTATAAATGTCTAATTAACCAATAAGTTATTAATAATGTGGTGATACTTTAAAGCTTTAATGAACTCTTTATACCTTAGTAATATCCATACCCTGATTAAGTTGTCATGCGAAACACGTTGGCGAGGAGAGGGTTATCAGCATTTTTTCTGCAGCAGGTAATTATAGATTTATATTATTTTATTATCTCCCTTCTGGGTCTCCACTTACTAATTCTAGTAATATCCATCCCCCGATGAAGTTATACGAAACGTGTTGGTAGGAAGATGGTTAAAGCTAGATTTATATTATTTTATATTTTTATATCAATGGGTCTAATCTTTCTCTATATGTAATATTGTAATTTTAAGGGCTGTTTTGGTACATTCAATAGACCTACCACCCACTTCTTTTTACACAAGTTGGCCTCATTTGAAGTGGAACAAATTTATTTTACCATTTTTTGATGTTTCTTTCTATGTTTTTTTATTCTTTCTTTTTATCATTGTAATTCTGGGAATCACTTTTTATCTCGACCTATTGTAATTTTGGAGGTCTTTTTGTTGTTGACGACTTTTTCTTGTGCTTATTTTCTAAGCGTGGGCTGTGGCACTAACATCTCCAGCCCTGTACTCAGTCCTGCTGTATATTCCCCGGGCACCTTCTTACACTGACATTTTTCCATTGCTGGGCACAGAACAAGCCTGAGGGGATCGAGTACAGGTACAAACACCCTGTCTGAGCCCAGCTGCTGCGGGGGCAGCCTTCCCTGGCACACAGGGCAACCCCAACCTCTGTATCACAAATCATTTTTTTTACATTTCACATATATCAGCCCAGGAGAGAAAAAGAGGTGCAAGAACAAGAGGTCATGATATGAAGGTGGAAAAATAACACATGACCTTATCTCACATAATTAACAATATCTAGTGATAAACCACATGAGCACACCTAGTAGATCGGAATAATTATAAGGTCTTACAATACAATAACATTAAAGAGTTATTATAATTAATATCTACCAACTGGGAATACTCTTCAGGTTTATCACTCCCACTGTGAGAGATAATAACGTGAGATAAAGCCATTAGGAGAGAAGGAGGATCTTTTCTTAATTTATGCTTTTAATATTCAGCTTTCAACCCTATATCTAACATTACACTAATTTTTTACAACCATTTATAATTATATTCTATATATATTTTTCAATGTATGCAATAAATCTGCAGCTTTGCTCTTTAAGAGCATGCAGGTATTATTACTTAATGTCAGGACGGGGCTGTTTTGCAGTTTTGGAAACCTATCTAATTGGTCCCTGCACCTGGTACTTGAATTATAGAATAACTTATAAACAATGAAGCAGCCTCAGGGGCCCCGGGCGCTAACACAAAAGGCAGCATAATAACCACAATCCACAGAGGAGCAGATGCACTCTCTGAATGCTCAGCTCGATTAGACTGCGTGACACTACCGTGAGAGGGCGAGCAGGGTGTGCCAAGGACAGGGCCCCCTACTGACTGCCACTGATCCTTAATACAATTCATATTCAATTATTTATACTTACAATATTCAGTATTAAACATAACGAATGTTCTCACTAACACATTGTTCTCCATTGGCTGGAGATTCAAGTGGTGCTCAGCCTATGAATGATTGATTGGCCTCTTATTTAAACAGATTGTTCTTAAAATCCTTTAGATTTGTCTCTCATGTTCTTTAAATATTGTTTTCAAGCTCATTAAAACATTGAGTCATAATGATGCTTCATCTGTTGATCAGATGATTCATTGACAATAGCTGCATAAGACAAGTGGGGTTAAATATACCAAATATGTTGTAATTTACATGTCAGTTAATGATTCTCTAAAGACAGGGGGATATATATTTCTAATGAGCCATTATTGCTAATAATTGCCAACTACCCACTGGGGCTCTGATTTTTTGCTCAGTCTAAAGCCAAATGCCCCTTGTGGATCACTACCTTCTCTAGGATTCTGATTCTGGGAAAGATTGAAGGCACACAAAGAAGGGGTAGCAGAGGCGGCAGTGGCGGACATATCGGTGGTGCAAGTGGTACCTTACACCAGTGTCCACGCAGCTCAGGGGGCCCGGCGCAACACACAACTTGCACATCCTGTGCAGGAAATGGGAGGTTGCACCCCTGCTCTCCTGTCTCACTGCCCCTGCAACAGACCTCCCACAGATCTGATCACGGCAAGGGATGCAGGGAGCCAGGTACAGGGGGTAGCGGAGGAGAAGGCCAGGCTGGGGGAGGGGGGCAGGGTGGTTTACCGCACGAGGAGGGCAGGGGGTCCAAACGATTCCGGGCAGGGATCTGTGGGCATGAGGAGGGCAGGAGAAATGGTCTGTGAAAGTGCCACCCGCTGCTTCCCCCTACCACTAGCTTTTTCCATTTTCTCCCCCTATTCCATGCTGCAGAGATATAAATATATGTACTAGCGACTAGCCTGTCAAAAATGACAGCAATTAAATTGTAAGGCTGGCAATGCTGTTTGTCACACAAAGCAAGGCTCTACCCCCTCATCACAATCATATGAAGCCATTTATTATCATATAGTTGTTTGGCTCCTTTTTAAATCATAATGATAACAGAAATCACCCAAATGGCCCTGATCAAAAGTTTACATACCCTTAGTTCTTAATACTGTGTATTGCCCCCTTTAGCATCAATGACAGCGTGCAGTATTTTGTAATAGTTGTCTATGGGGCCCCTAATTCTTGCAGGTGGTATAGCTGCCCATTCGTCTTGGCAAAATGCCTCCAGGTCATGCAAAGTCTCTGGTCATCTTGCATGAACTACACATTTGAGATCTCCCCAGAGTGGCTCAATGATATTAAGGTCAGGAGACTGTGATGGCCACTCCACAACCTTCACCTTTTTATGCTGTAACCACTGGAGGGTCAACTTGGCCTTGTGTTTAGGGTCATTGTCATGCTGGAACGTCCAAGAGCGTCCCATGCGTAGCCTTCGTGCAGAAGAATGAAATTGTTTGCCAGTATTTTCTGATAACATGCAGCATTTATCTTGCCATCAATTTTCAAAAGATTCCCTGTGCCTTTAGATCTTGCACACCCCCAAATCATCAATGAGCCACTACCATGCTTCACAGTGGGGATGGTATTCTTTTCACAAAGGCCTTGTTGACCCCTCTCCAAACATAGCGCTTATGGTTGTGAGCATAAAGCTCTATTTTGTTCTTATCACTCCGAATTACAGTGTGCCAGAAGCTGTGAGGTGTGTCAAGGTGTTGTGAGGCATATTGTAACCAGGCTTTTTTGTGGCATTGGCGCAATAAAGGCGTCTTTCTGGCATCTCGACCATGCAGCTAATTTTTGTTCAAGTATCGTTGTATTGTGCTCCTTGAAACAACCACACCGTCTTTTTCCAGAGCAGCCTGTATGTCTCCTGAGGTTACCTGTGGGTTTTTCTTTGTATTACGAACAATTCTTCTGACAGTTGTGGATGAAATATTTCTTGGTCTACCTGACCTTGGCTTGGTATGAAGAGATCCCCAAATTTTCCACTTCTTAATAAGTGATTGAACAGAACTGACTGGCATTTTCAAGACTTTGGATATCTTTTTATATCCTTTTCCATCTTTATGAGGTTCCATTACCTTGTTACGCAGTTCTTTTGACAGTTCTTTTCTGCTCCCCATGGCTCAGTATCTAAGCTGCTCAGTGCATCCACGTGAGAGCTAACAAACTCATTGACTATTTATACACAGACACTAATTGCAATTTAAAAAGCAACAGGTGTGGGGAATTAACCTTTAATTGCCATTTTAACCTGTGTGTGTGTGACACCTTGTATGTCTGTAACAAGGCCAAACATTCAAGGGTATGTAAACTTTTGATCAGGGCCATTTGGGTGATTTCTGTTATCATTAGGATTTAAAATGACCCAAACAACTATGTGATAATAAATGGCTTCATATGATCACTATCCTTCAATAAAAGATTTTTTTTTTTTTGCATGATCAATCATATTTTCTAAATAAAAACAAAAACAAAATAGAGGTGCTCAATCAGAGAATATTTTAAAAATAAATGCAAAAAAATCCACAATTTCTGCCTGGGTATGCAACCTTTTGAGCACAACTGTATATACAAAAAACAAAGTTAGAGGTGCTCCATCAGGGAACGAACTAACCTTAATAGGTTAGTTCTGTGGGCATGATATCCCACTCTGAGAGCAACCTCTTTTAGCTTACTTGTGCCTTTTACGGGGAGAAATATCCTGTAGTCTATCATTCAGGTCCCACTCAAGAGTGACCCAGCTAAGAAATACCAGGCACTTCTACCCTGAACGGGAGAAAGAGCAATCTCCAGACTTACTTTTCGGCCTTCTTTGGGCCTCGCCAGTGAGGTGTAGCTGATAACTCCCTAAGACACAGTGAGCAAGGGGTCCACGTCTGGATTCCCCTCTCACCCTTAGGGAGACTAATCCCTAAGGGTCATTTGCATAAACAAAAAAACAAAGTTAGAGGTGCTCAATCAGAAAACAGACAAACCTTAATAGGTCAATCTCTGATTGTGATTGAGCACCTCTATTTTAGTATTTTGTTTATTCAAATAACCCTTAGGGGTTACTCCAGACATGGACCCCTTGCTCACTGTGCCTTAGGGAGATATCAGCTACATCTCACTGTCAAGGCCCAATGAAGGCTGAAACGTATGTCTGGGTTTTGCTGTTTCTCCTGTTCAGGGTAGTATTGCCTAGTATTTCAGGGCTGGACCACTCTAGGGAGTTGGACCAGACTGATATACTACAGGATATTTCTCCCTGTGAAGGGCACAAGTGGATAAAAGAGGTTGCTCTCAGACTGGGTTATCCAATCCATAGAACTAACCAATTAAGGTTAGTTTGTTCTCTGATTGAGCACCTCTATTTTGGTATTTTGTTTACACAACTGTATATATATATATATATATATATATATATATATATATATATATATATATATATATATATATATATATATATTCATTCTATATTATATTATGTATTTGTGGTTTTTAATAAATATATTGAGCCAAGATGTTAAGGGGGGTGTTCATCAAGGTTCTCCCTGGAGCCAGAATATTTTAGGTACATTAACCCCTCTGCAGCCAGGGATGGAAAGTCACTGACATAAGAAGACATTGGGGTTCATGGTTGTGTAGGTTCCTGGATTTGTGGGTACAGAAAGGCAGATCTTTTCTTCTTCTTGCATGTGTTCTTGCACTTGGCTTGGTCTGGTTTTAAATTGGTGGTTCCTGATCTGTGTGGGCTCAATCTTGGAGACGTATTCATGGCTGACAGACAGGATCCTGCATCCTGATTTGTTTATTTGTGCCCCATCTGCTGCCTGGTTATTTGAATGTGAAGGTCCTGACAGGTTAATAGAGAACGGATTGTTTCAGTGGGAATGAGAGCAGGAAGAATGATAGGTTTCTAGGGCTGATCAACTCCCCAACGCCTCTTCTTACAGAAATGATGTGACAGTGATGAGTCTAAACTCCGAGTAAGTCTGTGTTTAGTGCAGAGCCTCCTACAGACTGGCAGAAAATGGCACTTATACCAAGCGCAGAGTGACCCTCCCCAGAGCTCAGAGCTTTCTGGGGGAGCGTGCAAACAATGTGGTGGGATGGGTAATTACTGTGATCTGGGCTGATTATTGCTATTGAGTCTGAACGCTGCTCCATCCTGTGAGTTGTAATTATAGGAGGGAAATTGCACTTAAACGGCGCACGTGTAGGTATCACGACCCTGGAAAACTTCTCAGGGATTTCCCACTAAATCCGACATTAAGTGTAAATGTTACTAAGAAGACTGGGTTATGAGCAAAGTCTTTTCATATAATATCACTGGTCCTGAGTCGCCCTGTCAAAACTCTGTTCCCACTCCTTCTATCCATGCTCACCCCTATCCCCGTTCCTATACCCTCTCCCATGTTTCTCTGTCATCACCTCCCTCGCTCTCCCTTGCTGTCCCTTCTATCCTCTCTCCACCACTCTGCCCATTTTCTCAATCCCCTTTACCCTGCTATCATCTCCTGCTGTTTTACCGTGAACCCCTCCTTACCCCAATTCCATGTCTCTATACCCTCTGCCACGGCTCTCACCCCAGTCCCCCTGTAACTGCTCACTTCTCACACACCCTGTCCCTTCTCTCCCCCCATCCTCATGCATCTATCTTCATCCATCACCCCTTGCTCTACCCTCTGCTCCTGCTCCCCATATTCCTTTACCTCTGCTCTCACCTACTGCCCCTCACCCTCTACACCTTCTCTCACCTCTACCCCTGCTCTCGCCTCCTGCTGTTTTACCATCCACTCTTCCCTCTTTGCTATACCCTCTGCCCCTGCTCTCTCCCCCAGGCCCCCTGTAATTGTTCACTTCCCCCACCCTCTGTCCCATCTCTCCAACCCCATCCTCTTGCCCCTGCCTTCACCCATCAATTTCTGCTATATCCTCTGTTCCTGCTCTCTCCCCAGTCCCCTTGTAACAGGTTTATTTCCCCACACCCTGTCCCATCTCTCCCCCATCCTCTTGCCCCTGCTCTCCCTATACCTTTCTCTCCCTCATTTCCCTAACCCTCTAACCCGTCTCTCACTTTTGCCCTTGCTCTCCCCCATCACTCTCTGTTATACCCTCTGACGCTGCATTCCTCTCTCAACCCCTGCTCTCCCCATCACCCTTTGCTATACCCTCTGCACCTGCTCTCTCCTCACCCTTTTGCCCCTAGTTTCACCCATCACCTCTGTTAGACCATCTCTCTTCTGGACCCCCATGCTTGTTTTGTCCCTGCTCTATGCCCCATTCCCCTGCTGGGTCACCCGCCCCTGTCTCTCTGCACCCCTTGCTTCTCTTGTGATTCCCTCCCTTTTTCTTGCTCTCCTCCTTCTCCTTCCCTTCCTCTGTTCCTGACTCACAGTGAGGGAGTCTCCATCTCTGTGATCCTCCCAGGCCGGCAGCATCACAGGTACCCGTTACCATGGCGACCTGGAGCTATATAGAGCTGCAGCCCTGGAGGCCCTGGGACTCACCCAGATTGGGAACCGTGAATGAAACTTGGGGCCAAAACCTTAAACTGAGCCCGGAGGAGCAGAGGGACCCTGGGGGTCTGAGGGTCTCACCAGACCCTGCGCTGAACTACAGTCTGTGTCCCCAGCAGACCCTTCTCTTTCTGTGAGCAGCAGCTGTGTTTATCCATGTGAACTGAACAAAGAGCAGGCACCAGAGGAGGGGTTTCCAGAATAGATTCAGGATCTGTTGAGATACAGACTCTGAAATAATATGAAGTGAGAAGATCATCACTAAGGACAGTGTGTGAGAGGACCCAGCTCCTTAACCCCCAGAAGAACCCGGGGTGAGATCCCACCATGCTCCGGCCAAGGGACCTACGCCGTAGCTCGGGCACTAGGACTTTCCTGGATGCCATGCATGGAGGCAAGGTTCACCTGGCCCGCTTTGTGCTGGATGCCCTGGACCGGAGGATCATCAACTCGCCGGCAGGAGAGCAAGGTCGCACTCCACTCATGTACGCAGTGTGTCTGAGGGAGGCAGAGCTCCGAACTCGCTTTGTGAGGCTCCTTTTAGATAAGGGAGCAGAGGTGAATGGTCAAGACGAGGCTGGACGTACAGCACTGAGCCTGGCCTGTGAGCTTGGACACTTGGACGCAGTCAAATTGCTGGTCCAGCACAACGCTGACCCTGAGCTTGCTGACCAAGCTGGGAACCGGCCACTCATGTACGCAGCTTCATGTGGCCACAGTGCTGAGCTCCACTTCCTACTGCGTTCCTACAAGAGATTCGGACTCAGACTGGATGCTACCAATAGGGCCGGAGTGTCCGCGCTGGAGGCAGCCAGGGTGTCTGGACACAGGGAATGTGAGAGGGCACTGAGTGTCCGGGGACCTCTGAGTCCAGAGCCAAACAGAGGAGGGTCAGGAAAGGCTGGGGATGGGGTTGGCCGCAGTCCCAAGCCCCTGTCCAGGCAGATGCTGGAAAGATTTGCCAGACCCTTCTCACATAGGAGGGAGGAAGAAGACAAGACACGGGGTATCCTAAGCCGCTCGTCCAGCTGCACTCCGGCCGGGTCAGAGCCCACTCCCTTCTGGAGACAAAGATCCCTCCCAGAGAAGGAAGTGCTGAGCAGAGGTGCCCTGCTGAGAGTGCCAGGATCCCCCATGCTGAGGGCACACAGCTGGGAGGGGAACACAGGGGCAACCCAAGAAGGAGCCTCTCAGTGCAAGCGTCTGCTCCGCAGGGTCACCTCACCCGACTTCTGTCAGGGGCTGTCTGGGGGGATCCTGCCCAACTACCCTGGGGACCTGAGGAGAGAACGGAGGGACAGCAACTGCAGCAGGAGCCTGCTCATCCTGCCCAGCAGCAGACAGCCCCTGACCCTGTGAGGGCATCCGCACAATCAGAGGGCATTGACCTGTGAAAGGAGAGGTCAACCCATTCATATATATTATATCGGTCACCTAATGGACTGGCATCAGGCAACCCCTGACCCTGTGAGGGAATCTGGACAATCAGATGGCACTGACCTAAGGAGGAGAGGTCCAACCCATTCATATATATTATATTTGTCATCTAATGGACTGGCATCAGGCAGCCCCTAACCCTGTGATGGAATCTGGACAATCAAATGGCACTGACCTAAGAGGAGAGGTCCAACCCATTCATACCTATTATATCTGTCACCTGATGGTCTGGCATCAGGCAGCTCCTGATCCTGTGAGAGAGTCCGGGTAATCAGAGGGCACTGACCTGAGAGGAGAGGTCCAACCCATTCACACCTATTATATCAGTCACCTGATGGGCTGGCATCGCTTGGGTCAGGCAAGAGACATCTCCATCACCTCCAGGAAATTGTCACTAATTGATGAACAGAACACAAAGCAACTAATCCCAAGTGCAGTGACCAGAGTGTCACCTAATGGACTAGACAGGACACTGCTGCAAGTTATGCACAGGGGGCATATGGCATAAACTGTGCCAGGAAAGAGCTGTTTAATGTTGCCCAGAATGGACACCACAGCCAAATGACACTGGGGTGTAGTGTGAAACCCTGAGGAGGCTGAAATCTCATCTGAAGTGTGCGACTGTGACAGTCATCATCCAGGGTCACAGACTATGAGAGTTTAGGATCCAGAGAGACAGTCTATGACAATGGATACTCCAATGTTACGGAGCCTCCTGCATCAGAATAACTAAATCTGTTACTATAAACCTGTCATTGGTGCGATCGGTGGACAATATTTGCTTCTTATGACTCAACTAAAGGTGCTGTACTATTACCTTGGCAGCCTGTCCTGGGAGCCACATACCTGGCATCTCCTGAAGAGACTAATACTAGGAATGCGTCTGGTGACCCCCTGGGACTGGATATTAGCAGACCCCTTAAGACTGGTGCTGACCCTTCAATTCATATCTATTCGAGACTAGTACTGTTAACCCCGTCACTGCCATGAGACAGACCCGCCATGAGCCCCTCTGACAGTGAACATTTCTCAACTTACTTTAAATCATTGTTGTGCTCAGTCCATCAGTGATTATATTTAAATGCTAAAGCTGTTTACAATACAGTTGTGTGGAGATTATTAATCCCGAAGCATGGGTTGTCTGGGTGAGCGATGTTCGATCCTCTAATTTAATACATAATTATTGGGTAATATTGGGGATATCCATATAATCACAGAATTGGAGAATTTTATGAAAATCTGTATGTATGAAAGTACCAAAGAAAATGTTTTTATTTTTTGTAGTAAGAGACATATTGGGGTGCAGGATACATTATTATATATCATTTTAACACTTTCACTGGCAGTGGGGTGCAATACAACGTCTGCCTATGAAAAGGTGAAACGGCTGTGAGAGGAACCTAAACCTTGTCTAAATTCCTTGCGGGGGGAACTTATTATTATCATTAAAAAAAAGTGTCACAAAGGAGGTTCCAAATATGGTATAATATAAAACTATATCTACTAACAAACATTTGAATGTTATTGGAAAATATTGCATTTCTTACAGTAAACGTATTGAAGTCACATTATGATCCCTGTATTGAATGGGGGGCTTTTCCCCAATTGTTCCTAATTACAGCTTGGGGCTCTGACTGTATCAGACTGAGAAGTTTACATTCAGTTGATAAAGTGCTTATTAATACTTGTAATTTGACCCATATTCGGAAACTCCACTGCTTCACTTTTAACACTTAAATGGTGTATATGTGAGATATTTATAGCCATAATGTATTCCCACATTAAGAGCAGCATACTATAAGATTAGGAACTCCAGACCACTAGCTTAGATACACCTTTTGGTTTTTGTCCTCATTATATTATCTTAATTTATAATTAGTTTAAAGTACATTAAAAAAAGTAATTGTTTTAAGATAATGTGATATATAGTATATTATGTTGGTAACTAACTGTACACCTTAAAAAGAAGTAACATTAGCCCTACCTATTCACGTTTATCACTGTAAGAAAAGCAAAACCAGAGCATATGAAATGTCCATGTTAGCTTATATTGTAACCTTTTTTCTTCACCGTATTCGTAACATAATATTTTAATCTTAAAGTATAGTATTATTTACAGATAAAGATGTTGTGAGGTGTATTCACAGCTGCAGACCCCTAAGTGCCCCCGCTCCTTCTTCAAGTGCAGACGCTTTAAAAAGGCAGATTTAGTTTTGTTTTATACCATTTGTGTGTATGTACAGATAAGGTATGTTTAAGATGGAAGGTCCTTATAGTAGTGTTTTCCATGAGCTCAGGTGCAGCATGAGACACTTTGTGATGTTCAATGGATACAAAGTATTTGTATAAACACGCTCTGGGATGATGAAACACCTATCATTACCTATCACTGCCTCAACAACCTGCAGGCAAGGCCAGGAGGGGGCTGGATATATTAGTACAGCAAATAGCAACAGATAAAGGTCAGCACTAATGTGACTCTATAGATAAGAGGGGACTCCATGACATTCGTATGTATACATTATATTATAGGGGATTCCATGACATTCATATGTATACATTACATTATAAGGGATTCCATTACATTTATATGTATACATTACATTAGAGGGGATTCCAGGATATTCATATGCATACATTAGAGGGGACTCCTTGACATGGATATGTATAGATTAGAGAGGGACTCAATGACATTCATATGTACAGATTAGAGGGGACTCCATGACAGTAATATGTATAGATTAGAGAGGGACTCCATGACATTCATATGTACAGATTATAGGAGACTCATGACATTCATATGTAAAGATTAGAGGGGACTCCATGACAGTAATATGTATAGATTAGAGAAGAGAGAGGGAGGTTTGATAGATCTACAAATATATCTGAGGATTTAAAGTCAGAAGGGAATGCAAGAATAAGAGGTTATGATTTGAAGTTGCAAAATGAAGGGGTAATGTGTGAAAGTACTACTTACAAAAAGTAGTAGATCCATTCAACGGCCTTCCGGCAGAGGTGGTAAGGACACGTCACATAAGTGGCTGTCCTGTGATATAATTAGCAGAGGAGGCAGACCCATTAGTGAAGGAGCAGGGATTGCTCTTATTTGTACCATAGTTACATAGTAATTGAGGTTGAAAAAATACTTTTTGCCCATCAAATTTAACCTTTTAAGATCTCCTCTGATCTACAATATGCAGATTAATTGTTAATTGATCCAGAGGAAGCAAACAGAAAAGAACCCAAGTGAAACTTTGCCAATTGTCTCAAAAGGACATACATATATATATATATATATATATATATATATATATATATATATATATTCCTTCCTGACCCCAGATACTAGCGATCAGACTCCTCCCTGGATCAATACTCCCTCTCTTATCTAGGATAACCCTGAGTGTGCTTTTTATTTTAAAAGTGTGTCTCAGTGTGATTTCCAGTAGTGCAAATACTATACACATGTATATTAGTAATATGTAATAGTATAGAGAAGACTTGTAGCATCTAGAGGGGGCACTGATGGATGAGGTGGGTAGAAGAGGTTGAGTGCTCTTTAATCTAATTGTAATAAGGCATTAACCCTAGAGCTAGCACTCTATAAAATATATATAGGCGCTGATGAGTACAGCTGAGGTTATAACAGGTGCTGGAACAAGAGGCCCTGCTTTAAATTAGCAGGGAAGCATTTAGAGTAATGTGTGCAAGTCCTGCATTACAGAGGGTAGTAGGTGAATGGAACAGACTCCCAGCAGAGGTGCATAGTCATAGGGCTGGAATGTCTATCAAAGTTCATGGAATAACATTGATTAGATTAAACACGGGAACAAGTCCGTATTAACTAACAGCTCTCAGCTTAGTGAATACAGTCCAAACTGTGACATTCTTAAAAGGGCCACTGTAGTCCAAAAAACTCAAACATACATTTAAAAAGGGTTTTAAATTTTAAAGGTTTTTGTTGGAGAAATAATTAATCTATAGTGGAGAAATTTACATGAAACAGTGAGGGATGTTTGCTCCTCTACTTTATTTACCAAAAATATTTTAAATCAGTGGGACAACATATGTGTGTGTATATATATATATATATATATATATATATATATATATATATATATATATATATATATATATATATATAATAAATCAGGGGCTACGTTTTCGGTAGATAGAATAGGTAGATTAGATGGACCTACTCGTACATAACAATTAATAAATAATAATTAAATAAAAAACGATAAAAGGATTATAAGGGAATTGAGATATTTCCTTTTGTATTTGGTATTTAACCCCATAATATATATTATATTAATACATTTCCTACGTTCGTTCTCAGGAGCAACCAAATAATTCAACACGACAGCACATGAAATCTTTAAAAAAATTGCACTTTATATTTCAGATAAATCTGCTTTTTTTGTGATAGTTTCAGTTTTCGCACAGCTGAGAGTCGTCAGCCGTCAGCGGAACCTAGAAAATAAACGCTAATCGCTGCCGCTTCCTGTTCGCACGCGGACGCCTGACAGGTTTACACAAGAGGTTCTGGAGAGACTCTTACAGGGAACAGAGAGAGGGGAACTGGAGCCAGGCCAGGCCTAAACAAGGCGCCATCAAACAAAGTGTACAGGTCCTGGCAGGAGGTATAAAGTGTATTAAATATTACAAATGAGCCCAATATACTATTTTGAAGAACTACGCATAAAAATAAAGAAAATGTTGTTTTAATGCAAAAAAAATAACACAGCCTCTAATTTGTTACTTTTTACATTAATTTATGCGGCAGTGGATTCTCACATTTTGGTTGCTGATAATGAACTTCCTAAGGTGGGAGGATACTGTGCACACCGAAACTTCCTCTGCATTCAAAAAGGAAATGGGGCAGCTATAACCACCAGTACTAATGGAAATCTCTGTTTATAAGGATATGCCCTCCTGAGAAGCACAATCAGGTGAGAAAAGAAAATGGAACACCACATTAAAGAATGATGGCATATAATAAATTAATATTGTAAAGGTTTTGATTATTAACAGCTTTTATTTTATATTACACCATATGGAGAAAAATACACATTACTGTGGTTAGTTTTCTTTTCTATATGATCTTTTAATAATAAACAACTGTAAAATTGGGTAATAGTTGTGTTTATATATTTTTTATTTAATTTGTGATTATTCTTTACTGTAGTGTTCCATTATCTTTACTGTACTGCTTCTTATAGCTTGTCTCAAGATGGGGTGTCTTTGTAAACAAATGAGCTTTTCGTTTGCCCTGTTGGAAGCACTGGTAGTTTTAGCTGCCATTGTCCAGACACAATCTTTCTGTCCATTCAAACACTCCGGCATAAGGAAGTAGATCAGCAGAAATAAAATGGCAGCTTCCATTGAAGCTTAATTGCCTATAAAAGTAATATATTAGAGGCGGTTTTCCCCCCTAAATGTATTAAAGTGTATTTCTTCAAAAGAGTATATTTAAATTATAGGACTACGTGTCCTTTAAAGAGATACCGTACCTTCATACTAACGTGGATGTGAGTCAGGGTCCATTATCTGCAGTGCAGCCTCATTTGGACAAAACTCATAAAAAAGCAAACAATACATGTGACATTTTGGGTTGCTACATTATAAAATAAAATCGATATAAAGAAATCTGAGCACTAGATACTTGTGAATCTTATTTAATCCCCTCCAATAAAATATTATCCTTTTTCGTTAAAGGCGATTAGACTAAAAAAAATCTCCTGTTTAACCCTTTAATACATTTTTACGTATTCACTCTAGGAACGTGTTAACACGGATTGGATATCACCATCCTGTCACTAATATATACTCTGGAAAGAAACAATAATAATACAGTCTGTAATTTATTACTGCTATATGCAATTATGTTGCAGCGGAAGCCACCATTTTTGTTTTAAATGCAAACGAAGCCGCTATCTACTCTAGTGGAAGTAAGGCAATGCAAAATGCCAGGACCAATGGAGATCTCACTAGGTGTTAAGTACACAGCTTCAGTTGATAAATAATAAAAAGGCCACGCTATACAAATAATTGCATATAAAAAGCTATATATATATATATATATATATATATATATATATATATATATATATATATATAATGGCTGTATTAATATTTTTGAAGCTTAGTTCTTCAATAGTAGAGTTGTCCCTTTAAATACATTATTTGCCATTAGCTCAGTTTGATCATATGTTAGGCTTCACTGTTAACCTCTCAGATGCCACTGCCCAGTGATGAAGCAGATCTGATGCGATAAAGTTCATTAGTGAATAACTAGCTCCCTCTGCTGGTCATGTGAGAAAGTGTACTCCGATAAATCTTCAGGTGTGTACACTGGGGGTGTTGGAGGGTATTAAAAAATAAGGTGCGTCTGCTGTGGTCCATTGTGTGTCCTTTTCTTTTCCAGTGTAAAAAATAAAATATCAATCAAGTTCTGTAAACAATCACATAGAACCCTGTTGTAGAGGAGAGCCAGGGGTTAAAGCTTGCAGTGTCCCTGTATTTCTGCAGACTAGGGTGGGGGGTCACTCCGTGAGATGACCCCACAGGTAGTGACCAGTCCTCACACTAGCAGGCAGAGTTCCTCTTGCGGTATTGTTGTATCAGGGGGACCAAACACTCCGGGAGCCCGGCCTGGAGCAGGAACAGGTGGTCTAGGAGCTCCGCCGCTGGGGCACGCTCTGCCGCCTCCCTCACCAGCATCCGCTCCAGGAAATCCCGCAGGATTGGGGAGGCCTGGGGAGGACACAAGGGGTTAATTCAACTGGCACAGATAGCCTCCAAATTACAAAGAGAGAAAATACAAATATACATTATTCAGTGACCTCACTGACCAGCCTGCAAAGTAGTCACAAGTAGAAAAGGTGAAAACAACCTTGGGATGCCTGGGGTGGGACACAAAGGGGTTAATATAATGGACACAGTCAGCCTCCAAATTACATCAGGTAAAGGGAATCCAAATATACATCATTCAGTGACCTTTGACCTCACGTAGAGCAGTCAGATTCAGGTAGACAAAAGGTGAAAAATAAAGTGTTGCAGTCTGTTTCTACAGTAATAATAAGTCTTATCCAGGAGTCAGATACATCTCACAATTTATTGCTAGGGACCAAGTGTACTAATGTTTAAGGACTAGTATATTAATGGAAGGCATATTTAAAGGGACAACGAACATGTATACTGCAGTACACCCCTGATTTATAATTTCAATAAATAGTGTAAGGGTGACTCACTTTGTGCGAGTTTCTCAATTTGGGGGGAGGGCTGTCTCGCAGCCTCTTCATGGCCTGTACTGGAGAGTCACTGAAATATGGAGGTTCACCATCCACCATCTCAATCACCATGATTCCCAGAGACCAGATATCCACCTGCAGGAGCACAAGAGATGGACAGGTTTACTAAACTGTGCTAAGGTGCCCAGTTGCCATGCTGCCACGTCACATGGTATACAGCTATATGGGTTGGACACCCTGCCCTCTGATCCATGACTGTATGTGGTTTTCTTACCTCTGTACCATATGAGGACCTCATTATGACCTCCGGAGCCATCCAATATGGAGTCCCCACCAATGATTTCCTCTTTGGGACATCTTTGCTGATTTGTGCACAAAATCCGAAGTCTGAAAGCTTCACCTGCAGGGCAAGAAAAGAGATGTGACACGGATAAGAGTGGGTTATATGGAGATCAGGAAAGAAAGAAGATCCTCATACACATCCAACTAGTTGTGAAGCTGGTGAATGGAGGGCCCGAGTGCAAAATTATTATTATCCTTTTTTTGTAATTCACCAACATATTCCATAGCGCCAAAATTATTTACATAACCCCCTTGCACATTACTATATACCCCACAGGGGCCAAAAAAGTCACAAATATATGTAGTTTGTCAGATTACCCATAAGGTGATCAGATCACCTTTCTAGAAACATAATTATCTACCCATCCCCTACCCTGCTGTAGGTGCTAGTGCTTAGCAAGGTGGGACCATGGGTCTCACAGGTAATTATATTAATCTAGTGTAACATTTGGATTGTGGGCAGGGCAGTGAGAGTATACTATATAACAGTAGGGTGGTGGGTACTAGTTGTGGAGAGTGGTAGAACAATGGTGGGAGTATGACAGCAGAGTACAGGTGATAGAGCAGTTTGGGGGCACTATACCAGGGACGGGTAGGAGCAAAAGAACAATGGTGGGTGTTACTAAAGCAGGGATGGATGATAGAACATAAGCGGCGGTACTACAGCAAGCAGGGTGACAAAGCAGTGCAGAGGATGCAAGAACAGTGATGAGGGTGCTATAGCTCAGTGGGAGGGTCCCTGTAGCAGGAAGGGGTTCTAGATCATTGGGTTCAGATTCTCACCCGTCCATCCAGGGTCAGTAATATGGAGTCACTCTTGATGTCTCTGTGTATGACCCCCTGGGAGTGCAGATACTCGAGGGCCTGGAGGACAGACTTGCATACAGTGGCGATTTGCTCCTCATTCAGTCTGGAAGGAGAATACATAATAAGGATTTGATACAATCACAGTAAAGGTCTGTGCCTGTGTGTGGTGTAGTGTGTGTGTGAGTATGCATGCTCACGTGTGTGCCGGCGTGAGATAGTGCCCCCATGTGTGCATGTATTCCATGATTACAGATATTCTGTATAATACACATATATGTTCTGTACAAAGACACACAATGTATTAGCTCACAGTTGTGGTGTTCTTGCACACATACACACCTGGTTTGTGACACTATATCGGTCAGTGCTCCTCCTCGTACAAACTCCATGAGCACCCACAGCTCCTCTCCCACCAAGTAGCTCTTGTACATCTCCACCACATTGGCATGCTGATAGTCCCTCATGATCACAACCTGCACACAGCAAAGAGATGGCGGTCAGTATGGAGGAGGAAGAAATAACTAAAAGGGTTATTGGCGGATGACAAACACATGCCCCTTGTGTGATTCCCGTAGATGAAAAGCAAATACGGAATGATTAAGTAAACAAGTGGTAAGTTTAGATTCCATGTTCTTAGTCATTTATTTCTCTAAAGCACAAACCCCAAATCTGGAATATGTATTTATTAGGGTCTTGATGGCAACAAGAGAAAAGGGCCCATCATATTGGCAGATAAACAAGGCAGGAAAAGCCAGTAGGATAGTTGGATGTGTAGATTAGAGGTGACTCAATGGCATCAATACTTTTAGGTTAGAGGGAACTCCATGGCATTAATACGTATAGATAAGAGGGAACTCCATGGCATTAATATGTATAGATAAGAGGAGAGTCCACGGCATTAATATGTATAGATTAGAGGAGAGTCCATGGCATTAATATGTATAGATTAGAGGGGACTCCACGGCATTAATATGTATAGATTAGGGGGGACTCCACGGCATTAATATGTATAGATTAGAGGGGACTCCACGGCATTAATATGTATAGATTAGAGGGGACTCCACGGCATTAATATGTATAGATTAGAGGGGACTCCACGGCATTAATATGTATAGATTAGAGAAGAGAAGACAGAGGGGGATATGAGAGAGATATAATCACATTATTTAATAAAGTTCCGGACTGAAATGTTTTCCAGAAAAGAGGAACAAGCACAAGAGACTATGATATGCAGTTAGGTGTATTGTGTGAGATACTATAGGGTAGTGCTGGGCACAACACAGAGGAATTCAGGCGTGCCTGGGATAAGCATAAAGCTATTATTCAAGGACCACAGTGGTCCGAGTTTTTCTATAAGATTCTTTGGAAACCTAATCTTCATAAAGTGCAAACTGATTTTAGAAAGTAAATAAATAAGCTTTTATATATGTATTTTTACTACACCATTATTTACTTACATCTTACAGATTGAGATATATATCTATCTATCTGACTGGTTAATAGAAAAAAAGTACCCAACACTTATCCCCCCCCCCAAAAAAAAAACCACGAAATCATTGATATCATTAAAAACATTTAAGGCTGAGTTGTGACCTGGTCTACGTCCCTTCAAGACTTTTTGGGTATCCAGAAACAACCTATTACGGGCACCTTTTGGCTCTATGTCTGTGTGCCTGACTTTAGATATTGTCTATGCGCTGTTCCCACCTCATTAAACAGCAGCTCCCTCCTCTGCTGCCTCCTGAGGTCCATCATTTTCACAGCCACTTGTCGCCCGCTGTGCTTCTCTCTGGCGATGCACACCACCCCCGTGGAGCCCTCTCCTATCTTCATATAGTCCTCCAGTAAAATCCTGGGGTCTCCCTGATCCACCACCATCCTTAGGGCGGTTTTGAACTGTTCGTGTGTCACCACCAGCGAGTCTGGGCTGCACAGTTGGGTTTTGCTGTCCTGGCACAGGTTGAGGTTGGTGGAGCTGGTCTGGATGGGGCGACTGCGGGGTGAGCCGGCTGGTGAGGGTCTGCAAGGCTGGAGAGGGGACACCCGTTCAGCTGCCACTCCTGAGATCACCCTGGAGAAGTCCGGTGATAAGTTATCAGGGGGAAGAGATGCTGCTTTGGCCAAGACGCCCCGTGCAGAGGTGCCCCGGCGTGAGGGGCCATCAAACTGGAAGAGGCAGAATACAGAAAGTTAATATTAGATTTAATTAATTAATTTAATTAAATTAAAAAACAAGACACAGGAATGAAAAGTGTTCTTTTAAATAAAAAGAATTACAATTTGTGGTTATTAATTAAATGTAACCCCAGCGTTTGATTTTAGGTATTTAAAATCACAAATTACATACAAAAGGTTATCCTTCTCTCCTAATGACTTTAGCTAAGAAGATTAATTATCACTCCCAGTGGGGGTGATAAGACACAAGAGCATATCTAGTTGGTATAAGTTAGAGTAATGATAATACTTTAACAATTAAGTCTTTGATTTTATATATATATATATATATATATATATATATATATATATATATAAAATACCAGGGGTGGGACAGGGCAGACCGAGTCACCGGCCAGGGGCAGACAGAGTCACCGGCCAGGGGCAGACAGAGTCACCGGCCAGGGGCAGACAGAGTCACCGGCCAGGGGCAGACAGAGTCACCGGCCAGGGGCAGACAGAGTCACCGGCCTCGGCTCCTGCGTGGTAATGTGTGATCATACATGGGCAGCCATGGTCAATAGTTTGATCGCCAATTAAGTTTGTAGTTTCATAAATGTCTATGCTTTAAAAATTAAGTTAAAGAATCCACTACTAGTGATTCCATATATATATATATATATATATATATATATATATATATATATATATATATATATATATATATAACATTGTCGCCTGTCGGGTTGGGTCAGTCTACACACCACAAAGGCTCCTATTTGTCAGGGAAAGTTTTAGACAAAAAGCATTTTATACTATCTGACCACTAGGGCCAGATAACATATTACATACTAGGATCACTTACCAAATGACTCTCTTAGATGCTTTCCTTTTCCTTCTATATGAAAAAAAAAAACATTCTAACTTTGCATACCCTCCTACCTAATGAAAC
>CM050168.1:228126031-228151031 GCA_027410445.1 Discoglossus pictus | reverse complement strand
GAGAAGTAAACTGCACAGCTTGGAGTACAATCCAGATATTGTTCTACATCTTCAGATTGTTACATAGAACAGATCTCCAGCAGCCTAAGGCATCTAGGAACTTTCCTATTAGCCGCCACTGCTGGAGGTCAGTTATCGGCCACTAGGTGGCGCGGCCGAGATTTTAGTGCCTTTCTTGTTTGTGTAAAGCTTATTATCTGCCACTACCCTAACACTAAACCCTAACACCTAACCCTTAAACCTAGGATATTTACTAATATCTTTGCCAAAATTAAATCTAGATTAGAACTTTACAGATCTACAGAAACTTTTGGATCAGTTTTTACCCACCGTATTACGAGTGTTTAAGAGAGTCTCCTTTGTTCTGGGCAGTGTGAAGTTCAATTCTGTTTATGATAGGGAATTCACTGGACTCGGTCTATTTGAAAGTTTATATTGTGATGCTTTGATTCACCAACCAGTATATTGCTGTAGTATACATTTTTATATAATATTAGCATATCATATCCTAGGGCCCGCCTGAACATGACAATATGTCCATCCCTTTTCCAAGAGTATCCCATGAAGTCAATCCTTTTCAGGTAACTTCCTAGGTACACTGATCACACTTGTGTGGATGTTGGGGGTTGCAAGTACCAAACATGACATATAGCCTCCCAAATTCCAGCAGGCACAATATTGTGGGAATAGCCTCCATGGCCCAATTGCCACCACCTCCCCCTGGCCAATGCACATGCCCCCTCCCTCCTCATCCAATGGGGAAACCTATTTGGGGAGGTGCAGGGGAGACAACGCAGTGGGGGTAGATGATGACCCACACCCTGTGATACCGTCTTTTCCAATCCATGACATTGGGCACCCCCATGTGTGCAGAAAACTGGGGCAGTCCTGGGCCAACACCACCATCTCCAACCAAACCAGTACAAGCACCTGACTTGTTCCATCTAAGACAGTCCATGAGCCTATGGGACTAACAGTGGGCATCACTTCCTCCGATCCAGGTTTGAGTCCTGGTGTGTCCTTTGGGCCTTCTAGTTCACCCAGTGCAAAAAGTCCCAGGGTGGTACCCAGTACAGGTGACAGTTCAAGGTTTCCTCCCCTCCCCTGCCCTCTGGTCTGTGGTTTGCTCCCGGATTGTTTTTATTAGCTGGAACTCCTTTAATTGATCACAGTCCCAGAGCATTGTTACCTCCATCCAGATTGGATGCTTGTCCTTAATTCTGTGTTTTCTTTCAGAGCTGCACTTATCACACAGTCAGTGCTCTCGGAGAGCAAACAATAATTAAAACAACTGTATGCTTCCATGGCCTCCTGGTGTCTTGTTCACCCTTGCCCGGTTGGCAGGGCTCCTTCCTTGAGTCAGGTCCTAGCCTGGGCTGCTTCCACCAGCAGCTCTCTTGCATCAGCAAACCCCACTGCCTTGTCCACAGCAATGGGGTCTCCACCACTTGGATAGGGCAGTGTCCCCTCCCACACTCCCAGGGCTGCTGGCTGAGTCTGTCCCTTGAACTGTGGCTGGCTTCCTCGTATCTGTTATCAGCTGAAGCCCCATGCTATGTTCACAGTCCATTTCCAGGGCACAGTCCATATTTGGTTCTTTCAAGAACCCAGGAGCATGGTGGCTCTCCTCCAGGTCTTCTCCTTGGCCTGGCAATCCAACTTGTGATCCCTTCTCCAGGGCCTTTTGGCACTTTATGGGGCCCTCTGAGATCAAGTTCTCAGTGGTTCCAATGTCCGTACAGTTCCTATCTGACCCAGCCATAGCACAACTTATCTGGGCTCTCTTTGTCTCTGGCACATGAAATTCTCCCCTGCCCGTCTGGCAGGATTTTCCCCAACTTGGAGGCCAAAGCCCATGGCAGCCTCATCCAGCAGATCCATATACTCGGCCTCTAGTTGTACCTCCTGCTGAAAAAGGGGAACTAGTAAAATCGTATTTCTACCAGGTTAAATGATCACTGGAAAGTCCCCAAGCCGCATTTCATATCACCATAAACTCTGAGAGCTTCGTACAGCTCCAATGGAAAACAGGGCTCCTCACCGGGGACCCCAAATGGTCCCAGCCAGGCCGCATCCTGCTGCTCCAGGTCAAACTGCTGCCACACTAGGTCCTTCAGCTTGCCCATCAGCTTACAACCCAACCTCAATCACAGGAATGCCTTCCACTGAGCTAGAAGGGTCTCTTTCCTGCATTGCTTAGCATCCATCATGCTGGACCTCTGCAGTTCCCTCTGGTTAGTGTGCACCTTTACCTCTGCCATGCCTGCAGACACTCTCCTGCCTGCTCTGGACTAGGGGTTCCCTGTCCAGGCTGCTGGGTTACTGTCACTGAGATCTCCCATGACTGCCACCACCCATTACGACCCCAGATTTGGGGAACTATGCACGCACCAATTTCCTGTCTCTGTGTTGTCACTATCTGTGTTCAAGATCCCCAGCAATCGTTAGGACACAATAACACCTGCACCCTTGCTTAGTACAAGCAGACTGACTATTATTGCTTCAGACACATTTTACAGATATCACAAAACACCCCTAGTTCTATAGCCAAACCCCCTGGTTTTGCTCTGCTGTAAGGAATGGTAGGGTTTATATATCTGGTGGCTTTATCACCTTTTACGACTCTCTGAGGCCAGATGGCAATTTTCCCTAGGTTTGTAGCCTGCCAGAGGTCTTTGATCATCTACAAAGTGGAGACACCTTGAGAGTGACTATACATGTTACCCCTGACCTCCCTGTTAACTCTCTTTCTCCAAGTAGCTTGACCCCCTCAATTGCACCCTTGTTCAAAATACACAGGGAATCGCAGTATTAAACTTTATTAATATTCCCTGGGGATAATTGAACATTTTGATACTACACATGGCTGGGTACCATCCATACATCACATATAGACAAGTATACCATGGCTTACACACAGGATGGCTGACAGCAGAACAACTCCCATGATTTTATAGCCAATATTAAACACCTTGTGCCAACAGGGCAATACCAGTCCATGTTAATCCAGGCCCCTTACCCAATAGTCCAACAGTCCCCAAGAGTTCAGTGGGCCCACCTGAACATGATGTACACCAACCAGTATATTGCTGTAGTATACCCCATGGCTCAGTGCCCATATTCAGTTTATGCTGTATCACACACCCGGCTGTAGCTCTGTCCTCACAGATGCCAGAGCCCGACAGCCACGCAAAACTCCCTCAGACAGCAATCCGTTACTTCCTAAGCTGCTGGACATGGGGTCTTTGCATGATTGACACTCTCCCAGCGAGAAAAAACTTTTTTTTTAGCCAATCTTTTTGTAACGTTTCTATTAATTATAGCAGGTTTGTGGCTCCAGTGTCCATTTAGTTTTTATATCCAGGGTATAATGATAGTAACTCGCCCGTCTCTGATTCAGTTCTGTCATTATTGCTCATTTATCTAATAACTTGTTAATCCCCTGACAGATGCAATTTTTAGACATATACAAATAAAGTGTGTTCTGTAAAACTTAACTTAGCTTTTATTCCCTTTGAAATGGGCTGCTGTACTTTTGTGAATTAACAGTCTGACAAACTCCAGACATTATAGTAAGATTACAGCCACTTAGCTAACATGGCCTGCTGAGTGAGGTTAGAAGCACTGACATCAGCAATCCTATAACTCTATGGTAATTAGTACACGCTGCTGTGCTCTGACTAAGAGGCTGATATCAGTGCTTATAACAGAACACATTCTGTAGCAGGCACCTAAGAGGTTTTCATCTCAGAGAAAGTCACAAGTGTGCAAGGAGTTAGTAAGACAATACAAGTCATTTATAAACCCCTGTACCTGCGTGCTCCCTGATCGGGGCTCTCAAACCTGTTATGTCAGTTTATCTCTGGGTGTTAATTAGAGTAAATCACCTTTAAGTACCGTTTAGTACTAAGGAATGTGTTGGCACACTATAAATATGTTATATTATAATGATTAGTGTCATTAATCACATTTACCTATAATTTAGTCATCTGTAATTAGGTCACTCATATGCCACTTGGGTATCACAAGGTGGCCAGTTATGATGCGTTTGCAATGATTGACCAGTCCAGTGGTGGAGCTAGTGAATGGAGGGCCCCGGTGCAAAATAATTCCTTATCCACCCCTTGGGGGTCAATAAAAAGGCACAAAAAAAAGGAGATAATTACCTATGGTAATCGGATCACTTATATAAAGTCATTACCCGCCATCCTCATGTAATAAATTAAGATTCCTTATTTACTGCCAGTAGCAGAGGGTCCTTAGCCTGTTGCTGGTGCAGCAGGTGCAAAGCACAATAACCCACAGTAGCTCCTCTGCTGAGTCCATTCCATTTGTGGCAGCAGCACATGTCCGTCAGTACCTCAACTCCCAGACCCTCGAAACCCTCCCCATGCAAAAGTAGGCAAGCAAATAATTCAAAAAGAGCTGAAAAGTGAATAGAAATCTAGGTGGTATACAAAAAGGAGGAATTAGCAGCAGAAATGTGACTCTAAAGATCTCTGGTCAGATCTCACCTAGATAATGAGACCCAATCTCAAAAAGTATATTAAGATATTAGAGACAGTTCAAAGAAGACTCCAAGATTAGAGGGGACTGACTCCATGTCCTAAATATGCATAGATGGGATGAAATGAGAGAGGGAGATATGAGAGAAACCCAAAAATATATTAGGGTTTAAAAATGTTCAGGAAGGAAATATCTTCCAATAAAGAGGATCAAGAACAAGAGGTCAGGATGTGAGGTTGTGTGAATGTACGATTGTACAGAAAGGGTAGTAGATAAGTGGAATAGCCTTACAGTTGGTGTAGTAGGGACAAACATGGTTAATGAAGTTAAGCATGCCTGTGTTATGGCTATACTGAGGTGTGATTAAGCCAAACATGTAGGTAGATGAAAACTGACAAACTAGATGGGCCTTCTTGGTTCCTTTATTACATGACTTGAGTAATTCCCACCCTGGCACATTTTCCTTCTGACCCCCAAGTTCAATGAAAACTTTCAGAGAACTTTTCCAGTGAACATGCCTGGGGGGAGGGGGGGGGGGGGGGGGGGGGACGCACTCACTCCTCCTCGTTACCAAGAAAAGTTCTCCTTGACTTCAATGTCACAGAGCGATCCTGAGAAACAACGAGTGCCAGGAGGAACTTAATTAATTCTCAGAGTGTAAATACAAAGCGTAGGAGTAATGATAAAGAAAACAATCCTACCTTTATCTGTTGTGCTGGGAGAGGCTGCTCAACGCTCTTCACATTGCCCGAGGTCACGAAAATACTGCGTAACAGTCTATGTTTTGTAACACTCTCTGTGGGTTTTGGTTTGGTGCCGTCTTCTTGAGGGGATGTTGGGATTTCATGGGGGGACTGTCTACTGGTGATATCATTATTCTTCTGTACAGAGGTAGGAGACTGGACAGGTGGTGAAACATTGTCTACAGTGTCCTGGTAGTCCCTGGGGTCTATCGATTGTGCTTTAAAGACAAATCCATTGGATTGGGTTGGCTCTTCCGTTGGTTTATAGTCCGGCCACATGGTCTGTCTCCGGCAAGCCTTGGAGCCCCCGTTATAGTTGACGTAGTTACCATATTTTTCCGTCATGCTCTGTTCAGCTATGAAGTTGCCATCTTGACGGGGCTTTTCCTCTCCAAGGACACCCAGGGACTGCGCTCGTCTCCGAGTTAGGGGGCTTCTCCCTCTTAGAGTGTTAGAGCTTGTGACAGAAAGTTTCTGAATGTCATGGAGGATGCCAGTGATGTATCCTTCCAAGCCAATGGTGCTGCCCCGTACAACGGTCTGGAGGGAACACAACAAACACATTTGTAATAAACATATATATATGGAATTCTAACGGATACAGTGTAGCACAACAAACAACATGACTGCCTCTGGTATGTTTATCAAATAATTTTTAGATACAATGTTATTTTTATATTAAAAAATGCCCACATAAATTCCACATAAAAAGTGCTTTGCCCAGTTCTAATGACACCATTAGTACCACTGCTTTTATGTAATCCTATGAAGTATTATTAAAGAGCCACTGAAGTATCAATTCAATAAAATACATTTTAATCAGGATTTAAAATAATGTTATAGTTTGAAGAACTCAACTTGGTAATGTGTAATATAAAAATAGTTTAAAATGTATTTTTTTATTAATTTGATATATATTTAGTGTTTCTTTACGAGGAGGTAGACATTTACATTTTCCCTAATAGATACGATCTATTCGATATATTCAGCTCTATTGAAAGGCCATCACTAGGTTGTGGCGCTTAAGATTAAACAGATGTGCAACTCACAGTAGGAAATCGATCCCACCAACAAAATAGTCTTATATCTGGGGCTTCCATACCAAACTTTCTCACAAGAATGTTTTTATGCTCGTGGGTAAATGTTGCAAATGTTATCAGTTTGCTACATAAGTTCTTATAAAAACGACAGTGGTCCCTTTAAGGAGCTACAAGGTCATATCTATAATCATTTACTTTAGACAGTACATTGCAGACAGTGTCGGTTTGGCGCCAGTGCCTGGTAGGCAGTGGCAGTATGGCGCCAGTGCCTGGTAGGCAGTGGCAGTATGGCGCCAGTGCCTGGTAGGCAGTGGCAGTATGGCGCCAGTGCCTGGTAGGCAGTGGCAGTATGGCGCCAGTGCCTGGTAGGCAGTGGCAGTATGGCACCAGTGCCTAGTAGGCAGTGGCAGTATGGCGCCAGTGCCTAGTAGGCAGTGGCAGTATGGCGCCAGTGCCTAGTAGGCAGTGGCGGTAATGCACCAGTGGATAGTAGGCAGTATGGCACTAGTACATAGCATAAATATTCAACTCACTCACTTTCATGGGCTTGAGCTGCACCTGAGTGATCCGTGATGGATCCACCACTGGCTTTGGGCGTCGTAAGGTGTCCAACACATTCTGCCATTGTGGAGGAAGCCCTACAAATCTGCCCTCCTTGGGGTCGAAGGAGGTGTGCACCCGGTGCTGAAAATTCAGAGGAGCCGAGATCTCAGGACGTTTCTTTTTCTTCTTGCGGAACATGGCTTCAGCCTGCAAATGGGAGAAGATTGAGAGAGAGTAAGAGTCAAATATATCCCAAACAAAACCATGTACCAAAGGCCCCTCTATCAATGAAATGGTTACAAATCTCCTGTTCCACCTGAGCTTTCTTACATTTCTGATTTTCTAGCTCAGGGGTGGTCAAGAGAGAAATCTCTTTCACATCACTCATTCCTGACACATTACAATAATTATAAAAAAAAAATTGTATGTCTCTTTTCTCCACGAAGGGACTCAAAAAACAATTTCCATGTTTCTGACTAGTTCAATTCAGGAGTTTTTGCCTAAAGAAATGGGAGATTTAGGTTAAGTTCCAATAAAAATCAGCTTTATATCCTTTACTGAAACCAAGTGATAGAGGAGGGTGGTGTAAAGATGGAAAGATACGAGAACTAGGTAGGAGGACACTGGAGACGGAGAAAGGGACAAGTTAGGATAGAGTGAGGATAATGGAGGATCTGACTCTTCTAAACAATTTTTTTTTTTGAAATATTTGTTGTCGTCACAAGAGAATGTCAGTTGATTAACAGGAATATGTCAATTGTATATATTTTTGTCACATCTCAATGAATTACATTATGCTTTTCTCTCTTTTTCTCCCTTTACTTTTCCTTTTAGTTATAAAAAAAAAAAAGGAAAGGGGGGTGGGGGGGGGTGGAGAAGCATAGTGTTTCTTGACCAATGTTATGTGGATGATCTTGGGCAGTTACTTGAAGTGACAGAACATAAAAACAAAATATGATAATATCCCAAGGACACAGACCTCACCAAGAGACACCCGGATGTTGGAGTGCCAATGCTAGCACGCTGAAGGCCTCACTAGGTGTTCGAATGCTCAGGGGTACACAATATAACAATAAAGATCACACAATGTCGCACATGCTCACACTAATGCAATACTACAGTATGTACCACAGCTATCTGTATATATGGGTGCTGGCTGCACATACTATTAAACCCTTTAGGGTCACTAAGTCACATATGTTCCTGCTTTAATGCTTTGTTTATATGTAAAAGTATCATCATAGATCATTCCTGCTCACAAACAAGCCCTGCTATATCTCACTGCTATACAGATATAACCCCATCTAAAAAAATAGACAAACAGCCTTTGAATAATTCAGGCTTTGTTTTAAACATTACAGACAGACAATTCCAATATTATTTAGTAGTAAAATCTGCCTTATGTTATAAGTGCTAACTGTGGGGTCACCAAGTGGATAAATGTAGCAACAGTTTAATGGATATTTTACACACAAAAAAAAAAAGAATAATATACAATATCTCCATTTCCTTTCATGTCAGTGTCAGACTGCAGGCAGCCATATTATTGGGGTTATGTCTCGAGCACATTCCAATAATTGCCGTGTTACACAGATATTTCCGTGTGAGGGTCACGCAGTCTGAAACATTAGACCCAGAATGACGTGTCATTTCATTTGCGTCGTTACCTTTGTGTTATTCTTGACACAATAAAATAATAATTATAGACTTTTTGCTGCACATACTCTTTATTTTACATTCCCACGGCTCCGCCATATAGTAACAATTACAAACAAGTATATTAAGTAATAAATGTAATGAAGCTTCCCAAAACTGTATATTAAAAAGATAAAATAAAACGGCTTTAATTCCTTTCTAAAATGATTGGGCACAATATTTTTACTAGTTAGTAATATTCTTGTTTCTCAAATTATATGGGATATACATATATTTCAGGGGTTTATCTAAAAGTATAATTATGCAGAGAAACGTCAAAAAGCTACTTTTTAATTAGAAAAACAAAATACATACATTTTGATGTGCCTGGAGGCATCTATTAAGAAGGGGTTAAGAAGTACTTTAATAAACAATGTGTGAGTGAGAGGGGCATTTGCATTTCTGCAGAGCAGGGTTTGCATTTATTAGTTTAAGCTGCCTGCTTCTATTCAAGTGCAAGGGAAAAGGGTTGGTGACAACTTCAATGAGATCATATCCCAACCCTTCCATCCTCTGATAGATAAAAACAAACATACTCCTCATGCTCCAGCAGTCAGGAAGTGATGAAACAATGGCAATATGGGATATTCTATACATACATAAAAAAAAAGGATAGACAGATACACACTCTGCTATATATATATATATATATATATATATACATATATATATACACACACGTGTATATACACATGTATCCATACATATACACACACTTTACAAACAAGTGCAGCATTTCTTGAACTACAGTTATTAATAACTCTTTTTGTATTTTTTGCCATTTGATATGTCTAAATTAATTCTTGTTACTGAAATATTTTGATGATGAATATGTCCCCAAATACAGGTCCACCCACATTGCTGGTATCACCTGTAGGTTCCTCTGGTAGTGGGTATACTCCATTTACAATGTAACCGGCCCAGTTCCGGGATCTTGCAGGCAGCTAGAGTCTCTTCTGGGTATAAGAATGCAATCTTCTACTCCTCACAGACTGCCCAACACCTTCTGCTGTATTGCCCCATTACACCTGCTCTAAACTGAGCTCCTGAGGATACAAATGGCTGAGAAACGCGTTGAGCGAGTCTGACAGACCAGTAGAGCCGGTCTCTTTAATCCGTGTACAGTATAAAATGTGAGATTGTGCCCTATAGCTTCAGGTCCAGACGCTGGGTAGGGTGCACCGTGAGAAGGGGCCAGTGTCATATGAGTGGGCTGGATCTACTAATGAAGTCTTCATATTGGATATGTACCGCTGTAATTAATGGAGCTTAATATGCTCTTATTCAGCTTTGCATTTGTTTCTGAATGCATTATGCACTTGGTAAAACTTGTGCATTATGATAAGATCTCTATTCAGCTCTGTTGGGAGATGCTCTCTGTTTAGTCCTATTGTTAAGTACCAATGTTGTAGAGACAGTCTTTCTACAGGATAACCCTTCCCGTCAGGGTGTAGTCAGATGGAAGTGCCCATGACACAATGAGGCTGCTAAATGGACTTAAACAGCTGCTAATGGTGCTAATTTGTAGCTTGAGAAAAATGTCATGTTTTCTTTAATTGATCATAAAAATGACTGTAATCATTTTGAAAATATTTTATACATTTATATTATATCAATAAGGCCAAAATCCCACAGCTGAATTAACTGCCTTGAATACATAAATTGCCAGGAGACATATAACCCTAATAAAATATGAAGCCATTCTCTTTATCTATATGTACCCATAAACATGAAGTGTTGGTGGTCCTTTAAGAGTCACTTTACATAAAGGCCAGCTAATAACAAGCAGCCATGATACCACTGCAGCGGGGAGCAAGTAAATGGTGTTACTTCTCTTTCCACACACCCCAGGAGTCAATAAAAAAGCCAAGCATATATGTAAATGATCAGATCACTCACAAAATAGTAGATGGTACCATCACAGAGACAATAACTCAATGAGGCAGCTTGTCACATCCACAATGAGAATCCCTGGAGGTCCAAAAAGCCATCTATGGATGGGTTATCTGGATCTATACTTCTAAAAATCACAGAATGGTACAGAAGGGATTAACTGTTTTTCTCGGAATTCTGAGCTGGAAGCAGGTTTTTAAACTTGTTTTAGACGTGCAAATGTGAACACAGATGTACTATATATATATATATATATATATATATATATATATATATATATATATATACACACACACACACACACACACACACACACATACATACATATACACAAGTGTGTTCTCTGCTCTGTGACAACAGCACTAATGGCTATAACTGTGCTACCAAGGCAAGTGACAGTGAGAGGGTTAAACAGTCACAAGTAATGTAGAATGAATAGAACTTACATTAACTTTTCTAATAATGAAAGCGTGTCTTATGTCTATTTTAAAGAAAATCTATGCCAGTCGGCTTTTATTACCCTGGTGTATTTGCGTGCTCACAATGTCATTTATCAGCACGGTTTGTGACATTGTCATTACAGCTATTGGGAATTTAGACAGGACCTTCAAATAAAAAAACCTGACGTTAGTACAGTATAGGCACGAGTGCATGAAGGGGTTAATAATAACAATGATTATGGAGCCTTCTTGCTGCGCAGGATTCCTGATCTGACACTGGGTGTGAGACGAATTAGATTTAGTTTATTTTCTTTACATATATTACCCCTGAGGGCAAGTTTACGTTTTTTTTTTTATTATTTATTTATGTTTTAAACTGATTCTCTACTTTCTGAATGTTCATTGTAAATCCAAATTAATCTGGTGAAAGTTACTTCCCTTTTTAGCATTTAGTAGCGGTGACCAGAGAATAAACTAGGTTACAAGGAATAAGAGAAAAACAATCCAGATTAGCAAATAATCACATTGCAAAGCACTTTCATTTTTATTCAGCATATTTGAATCGGTTAAATAAAGGATATTTTACCAAATTCCCTTGTTTCATTTGAATATCTTGTGGTACAATAAGTGTTATGAATATATATATATATATATATATATATATATATATATATAATCTCAATGTGCCCATTGTGTCTATACCCAGACCGGTTATTAGTGATGTGCTGGACTCACAGTCTGTTTCATTCTCCCTAGACACATCATCCAGCCCCAACCAGTGAGCCACGCAGGGCAGGAGTGACCTTGGCAAGGTCAGGCTGTCACTGGGAAGATTTATATGGGCAGCACAGCCTCTGTACAATCACCACTTGGCACAGGAGGGACCAGACAAGGGATAAAATACACTTTGTCTTGAATAGATCCAGACCGAGTGCAAGCTCTGTGGCCCAGACTGCTGCACACAGCCAGACAAAAAAAAAAAAATAACACTGCCAGTAGGTCTATCTTTATTATCATTACATTTTAATTGCAGTTTATACTAAATTTAATTAAACTGGTAGAATAATGAAAGTATTTTTGTAGATATACATATTTTCGTATATAAATATCCAGGCCCCCAGGGGCTCACAATACACCTCCCTGTACCAACAATAATGTTGTTGCCTCCAAGAACCAAATTATAGTATTATTGGTTGGTTACTTTAACAATTTTAATGACCTCCATCCCTCCCACCATTTACTAAGGAATTACACAGAGATCTAGTAACTGGAGGTGAGGATGGAACAAGAGTGTGAGACTTAATAAGGTTTAGACATCCCAAAAGATCGGTATTAATTGGGGGATTTTATTATCCGCAGGGGAGGAGGCCAGCTAACCGAGGAGGGTGGTAGGCTATGGTCAGTTATATATATTTACAACAACTTTTTAGCTGCGGTGCCCAGATCTGCACTCAATATTTAACAAGTGGTCTTATTGGGGATTTATATATGGCAAAATAATACTTGATTGCCTTGTTTTTATACCCAACCCTTTAAAAACAGCTAATATTTATCTGCCTTTGCAGCTGCTGCCTGGCACAGAGCTCTTTTACATACCGTAAATTGTTGCCTGCAAGCCTCCTAAATCATGATGTAAGGGTGCAAATGCAGTGCATTTGTGTTTTCTTATATGGTTTTATATTTAATTGAAGGGGAATGCAAGTACTAAAGTGTTGCAGGTCAGACATCCATAAGGCTCACTTCCAGTTTGTGTCATGTACTGTCAGGACAGAGGAGAAGAGAACAATCCCATTGTGTCTCAAGTTGAATATACATTTATCTACACTACTAATTTTTCATACAAAAGCAGTTTAAACATGATTTTTTTTTTTATGTAAAACATACATTTTTGGAATAAAGTGGCTATTCTTTTGTCATTCTAATTTATACCAACTGGACATGCTCTTACTGCTGTGCTTTGTGCAGTGTTGGGGCAGCAGGTAACACAAACACGCACATGGAGCCCCCCAGTGCTCAGTCCCTGATAGATCTGCTGCCAGAGCCAGCCCTGGGGGCCCAGGTGTGAGCTCAGGATTAATGTCCCCATAAATAATACCATTTCCAAGAATGCCAGAGGAGGAGGCGGACCTGGAGAGGAGCATGCTGGGGGATTAATAATGGGCACAAAGAGAGGGGGGCAGATATTTAATCTGCAAATTATTTAATTCACTTCAACTGCAATCTCTAGAGATCGGACAGCAGAATAGACCCCTTCCCTGTTCTGGAAGATAACACCCTTCTTATAGATAAGACTATACCAGTTCTGTCCAAGATTAAAGAATCAGGCCTAGGCATGGCCACTATGTGACCTCGAGACTCATCAGGACTTTGTCTGAGATGCTGCGATTACACCACATATGTTTTTTGGTACTGGGGTAACAAACAAAACTAGGTCACAAGCCAAAAAGGTTTGAGAGCCAATGCTATATAGTGAAAGACTCTCACCCTTTATTCCTGTTTTCCTTCATGAGAGCTGCCATCTTGCTATGCGGTGGCCAAAAACCATGCCCACATGGCAGAGAATTCACAGTACCTGTGTCTCATGCTGCTGCAAGTAGACAGTGACATGTTGTGTGCATGTGCAACATGAGACACTGGTATCGTGAAGGCCATGGAGATTACATGCCCTCTCATGTTCCACATGTGACTAATATAGGCGTTACTGGGCATCTGCCGTGGCGCAAACACATCACCTCCATAAACAGGACTCACATGGTGTATTGCTGGCAGAGATGGGGTTAATGCACAATACCCCAAAAAGGACAGTGAAGCCGGAGGGTGGAGGGGATGCCGCATTATTGAAACACAGTAATAAATTATATATAGTAAATAAATAATGCATCCGTGTTCACATTTGAATGTCTAAAACAAGTTAAAAAACCTGTTTCCAGCTCAGAATTCTGGGAAGCGGAGCAGGGACATGCAAATGTGCCCACAAATGCCTCACTCTTCAATCCATAAACCATTTCATACATGGCTTCCTTTAAGCTTACGCCCGCTGCATTGTTGTTTACTTGTTTAGTCGTGTCAGACCCTCCGTGACCCTATAGACTTCAGTGCATCAGGCACAACTATCATTATTTCTCTGGTCGTGCTTATCCATAAGCTTGTCTTGGCAAAGGTACTGGAGTGGGGGGTTGCCAGTTCCTTCTCCAGTGGACTGCGATTTGCCCAACCTGTCTGCTATGACCTGCCCATCTTGGGTGACCCTACATGGTATAGTTCACAGCTCACAAGCGCTCTGTGATCTCTGAGCTGAGTGGAAGGAGGGACCTGGTGGCTTTATAGGCTATTACTAGGGTTGAGTTGGTGGAAGGGGTTAAGGAATATCATTTTATAACGGTAAAAAAAAAAAAAAAAAGAGAAAACAAATTGCTGCTTTTTTGTACTTACCCTGTGCCGAGACACAGACCTTGAGCGCGCACTGCTCCCAGAATAAAACATTTCCATTAATACAGAGAGGAATCACTGACAGTTGATATACACCCTGTAGAATGTCGTCTCAATGAATATCACCAGTTTGGAGAAGGAGATGTATCTGTAGGTCAGTTCCTCAGTATCCTGCGTTGCAATAAGTAATGCTTCCAGAGGACCAGATGAACATTCCTCACAGGTGACTGAGGGTTTCATCTTCAGGTAATGACAGTGACATGTCCAAGAGCCAGTCACATGTCATTAGCATTTTATTTAAACACATCATTCCTATACCTCATTCTCGAAGTACAGTCTAGTTGACCAGCAATTGCCGAGAAAATGGCAGAATAAGAATAAGAACCATAAGATGATGTAAAAGGGCTGAGTGATGGGCAGAAGTAGCAACAGACAAGCAGGGGACGGGCAGAAGTAATGTTTAAGAAGGGCTTAGGGATTGAAGAAGAAGACCGAGAGGAATCTTTCAGATCAGCATTTGCACCATGGAAAATGTAAAAAAATTCCACAAAACTAGATAATGGTGCAGGTCAGCTCCTCACTATCCTGTGTAGAGCACGGATGTGGTTGCAATAAGTGACGCTTCCAGAGGATCAGCTGGACAGTCCGCTCAGGTGACTTTCTGAGCTTTCCAGACTTCAAAAGGTTTATTCTTCAGGTAATGACAGTGACATATCAAAGAGCCAGTCACATGCCATTAGCATTTTATTTAAACACATCATTCCTTTACCTCATCTCTCTTTAAGAAGCCTCGGGTAAAGTCTAGTTGATCTGATTTGAATGAAGAATAGCTGAGGAACCCGCAGAAGAACAAGGAGCAGGTCAGATCGACAGTGGAGAATAGAGGCACCATAATAGGATAAAAAAAAAAGGGCAATGGACAGGCAGAAGTAGTAACTGACAAGCTGAGGACAGACAGCAATACTTCAGTAGGAGAAAGGTCTATGAATGGCAGAAAAAGTAACAGAAGAGATGAAGATAGGCAGCAGAGCTGTAGTAGGAGAAGGGCCTGGGGATGGGAGAAGAAGCACAGAAGGCAGAGAGGAATCTTTCAGATCAGGATTTGCACCATGTAAGGTCTCAAAATATTCCATAAAACTTGAAAAGGTTAATGGTCACTGACGGTCAGTTCCTCAATATTCTGTGTAGAGCTCTGAAGTGGTTGCACAAAGTGATGCCTCCAGAAGATCAGCTGGACATTCCTCCCATGTGACTGAGCCTTACAGACTTCAAAGGTTTCATCTTCAGTTAATGTCATGGATCCAATCACAAGTTATTAATACTTTATTTGTAAGCAGATCATCCCTGTACCTCTTATCACTCTGAACATCCACAGGTAAGGTAAGGCAGTAAATGCAGAGGAAGTTGAAGAACGACTCAAGCATTTGGCAGTAGAAGGACCAAAAGACAGACAGAAGGAGGACTCTAACTGCCAGCAAAAATGTGGCACCAATCGGGACCAGTACAATCCAACTTTTACCAAACACAGTATCACCTCCATACATGGGGCATAGAGAAACCATTATAGTAATAACTCAAGGGCAGACATTAAATGCTTTATACATGAATAGTGACACTACCATGATGGAGACTGGTAATTAGAGAAATAATGTGAGCAGACGGGATGCTTGGAATTAGAAGGCAGAAATGTATTGTTAAATTGTCCATGGACTCTCTTATAGAGATTGGTGGAACAGATTTAGAGCAGAAGTGGAAAGGTAAAACAGGAGAGAAACTCAAGCATGTCTGGCATATGAAACGCCTGTCCTGAGAGTTTATTATGGTATATCTTATTTCAGTAAACCGATTGGGGTGTCTATATGGTCATTTCTTACCTAGCAGCAAAGATACATGACCTACACACAATCCATTACATGAACATGACAGAGCGACACGCCACAGTGTCTCCAAGTTCATTAACCTGATGTCTGTCAGACAAGATACAACGGGCTTGTAGCAGGTACTAGATAACACAACAGGTTAAAGGGCTTCAAAACAGACAGCAATAATGACCTTATGACCAACTAAGTAAGCTCTCCATATTGAGCCCCTCTGCCCACCCACCATAACACTCTCACCAGAGGTTTCCAACACAAGGGTAGTGCCAGGTAGTTATATTCGATTTTACAGTTTAAAGGTTATATTAGGTTTGCACACCTTTATGCAATTTTACAAAAATGAATAATTTTGTCTCATAAAAATTAGTAATTTATGTTGTACAGTGGACCACCTGAACAAAACTCACAGACCGCCAGTGGTTCATGAACCATAATTTGTAAAGATCTTCTCTAGAATAGATTACTCCACAATTCAGACCCCTGCACAATTTATATTATTTCATAAATACATACACATACTAATATATATATATATATATATATATATATATATATATATATATATATATATATATATATATCCATATCCCCTGTTTTGGGGAAGGGGCTTATATAGCTCAATGAAGCTGTTAGCTATAGTATGTAGGATCACCAAAGATGGGCAGGTCATAACAGAGAGGTCAGACAATCTGCGGTCCACTGGAGATGGAACTGGCAACAAACTCCAGTATCTTTGCCAAGATAACCTTAAGGATAAACACACCCTGACACAAGATGTTCCCGGCGTGCTGCAGACTATAGGGTTACGGAGAGTCGGACAGGACTGAAGAACAATTTATAAAAATTATATAATATATATATATATATATATATTAAAATGTTGTTCAGTCGTATCCGTCTGTACGTATATTTTACACACATATATATATATATATATATGTATACATTTTACATTTAGGATTCTTCCTCATATCTTCCAAGAAATCTTATTTTCCTTACACATTACCTCCTCTGCTGTGTAGGCAGATTTCTCCCAGTCTCCCTGCTCCTTTGGTTTAAATATCAAAGGACCAATCAGTCAAAATTGAGCTCAACGTTACTGACATGAACAAAGGTAAAGGTAACCCTTAAGACGTCTTACCCAGGTGTGCACGTACAGGGCCTGGCTGCTCACATGCTGCCGACTGCTGTGTGTCAGGGAAAGCGGTGGAGAGAGCAGGGAGAGCGCGGGAGAGAGCGGGAGTGCGGGGCGGGGACGGGAAGCCTGACATGTTTGTACAATGAGATTGTTTCACCTTGCCAAGAGTTTCATTTCAGGGAGGGGCCGACCTGACACAGGTAGAAGATTTAGTGTCAGACGAGAGGTCGAACCATGACCCCAAGCCACGTCTGGGAGCCTGACACAACCACGTGTACTAATGGCAGCGACATGTTTTTATTTAACTTTCGGGTTTTATTAGATGAAAATAAGTAACAATATTTACAATATATTTTGTAACAAAATGAGAATTATGCAAAGTTGTATAAAGAGTAGTTAAAAAAGGTCTCTGTATCCATATAATTCAAGCAAAAATATTCATATTTTTGTAATACTATACAGTGTATCCCTTCTTGTATTTCTTTTAAAGTGTTTTAAGTGATAGTGTACATGTTTAAAGGGACACAGAAGAGTTCCAGTTATGGGATGAATTAAACTTATTAATAATAACAAATTACTTTATCAGTTGAAAATTTAAATGAACTTACACTGGCATTTGTAATGTTTGCCTTTCTGATCCACCAGCTAAGGTAGAGGGATATCTCTAATAATTGCCAATTATGCCCTAGCACTCGGAATGTACTGTGTCCCGTATAAATGCATAAGCAAATGAAAACACTGAGCATGCTCAGATTACAGCGATTACAAAGTTACCTAGACGGATTAATCTAATTATCCCTGTCGTCTGAGCATACTCAGCCCATTCTTTTGCATATTTTAATTTCACTTCCATTTAAGCCTATTGTTCATTTGTATCACCCTCCACCACAGACCAACTTTTAGCATTCTAGGTCATAGCCCCTTAACCTTTTGGATCTAAGGACCAGTTGATAACCTTCCAGTAACCATGGGGTCCAGAACATTTCTATCAGCATGGTACAGTAAATACCCCCTCCTGGATTGCTAACTTTTTCATGGGGAAGGGGCTTGCATACTTCAATGTAAGGTCACCCAAGATGGGCAGGTCATAGCAAAGAGGTCAGACAAATCAGGGTCCACTGGAAAGGAACTGGCAACCCACTCCAGTATCTTTACCAAGAAAACCTTTTGGATAAGCACAACCAGACACAAGGTGTGCCTGGCGTTCTGTAGTCCATAGGGTCATGGAGAGTCAGACACGACTGCACAACAACAGTAAATACATATTACCTGTAGATAAACTCCTCAGTAACATTTAATTATAACTAATGGTAGAGTTATGTTTAGAGTGTTAGGCTCTACTCATCCATGTTAGTCCATGTGGACCAAAAGATGATGTCTCAGGTAGCTGCACTAGTCCTAGTACCAGCTATTGAGAACCAATGCTCTACAAGTCCAATATGGTGGCACTCAAAGTAGAATCTTTTAAATGTAGGATGTGCTTTTATGTTCATAGCTGCTAATGTCATCATTAGAAGTACATTTTAGGGAAACCACCCAAAAATTACATCTAATGATGAATCTTCAAAGCCCATACAAATTAAAATCACAATAAAAACAGTTATTGTACCCAAGTTGGGCACCATTTTACACAGAATGATCCCTCCATCCAAAAATCTAAAAATCAAAGACATCCAGGATAGAAAAATATTTGAAAGGAAGATGATCCCATTCTTCACCACTAAACATACCGGACTTAGCATTGACTGGGGATTTTTATCACATTATCGAAACTTCTTGCGATCCTGCAACATAACTTCTCATTTTTATTCTTGTTTTTCTGCCACTTAATATGTTTACGGCCTTAGCTTATATTACTCTGGTTTTCTCTTATCTAGAACCTTGTGTAGAGACCTGCACACTTGACTGATCATGACTTAATTTATGACGCTGTCACTTTGCATCTCTGCTCCCTCATTTACCAGCTAATTGACATTTCACCACAGTGAGTTTCCTAATCTGACATTAATTGCTCATGTGCAGGATATTCCAGTCCGGTGAGTCAGAGGAACACAAAGGAATGAGAGCAAGTCCTGTATGTGGAAACCCGCAAGCTGACGCAGCGTGAATCTGCACTGACTCTTGTTGCATTATTATCCTGAAGGAACCTGTTCTTCCGGCTCTGACTCACCAAATCCTAAAATCCAAGAAAGTCTACAGTGGCCATTTGTGGTCTCTAATCAACCTTGGAGCAAAGTCAGGTGGCTCAAGAATCTGGGACAAATATATTGCATTTGTAAATATTCTGTATTATAATCCAGATATGTGTATTTTTCAAATAAGCAAAAGCAGTGAAGGAGCTAACAAATGGAGGGCCGCAGTGCAAAATAATTTGTCTCTAAATTCTCTATATAGCTTAGGTGCAATAAAGAAGACAAACAATATATGTAGGTGGTCAAATCATCCCTAGGATGCTCGGATCACCTTTATATAAAATAAATTATCATAATATATGAGCCCTTTTTTTTCTCCAGGCCCTTACATTGTCATGGGCACCAGTGCTCTACACCTGCTGCACCAGCAGTAGCTCGGCCTCTGGGCAAAAGTATCCATATACAGCCTAGACTCTGATACAATATGATTTGTGTCTGGCTCAAAATAAGAATCTAGCCTTATTTTATACAATAGGTATTGTTTAGAAGGGAGGTTCCAAATATACCATGTAACTTCCTCGGATACATTTATACTAATTTAAAACTGATCAATAACAAGTAATTATCGATTTAATGACATTTTATTTTGTTATAGAGTAGTTGCCTATAATTAGTCCTAAAACATAAAATTCAATAATAAACACTTCCACTCAAAAGTGTTAACAACAACCAGTTGTAATTTTAATATATATATATATATATATATATATATATATATATACACACACACATATATATATATATATGTACATATACAAACACACACAGTTAAGTCACATAATTATGACTATATACATCCCGAATAACCGCTGTGTACAGTATGGACACAGCTAGACAGCATGGTAGTGAGTCAGTAAGATGCTGGAAGGTTGGCATGGGCATGTGGAGCCTTGCAGGCTGCAGTGCATCCGGCAGCTGCTGAACAGTGTGTGGTGCAGGTACATACAACAATTGAGGTGGTGCTACAGGTGCTAGATTGGGTTTGGGGAATTTGGAGGCCAGAGAAGTTCTTGGAAGTCTTCGTTGTGCTCCACCAACCACTCCCGGACAATTCTGGCCGTATGACATTCACTGCTGGACGATCCCATCCGCTCCAGGGAAGACAGTCGCCATGCATGGGTGTACTTGATCTGCAAGGATGGGTAGATAACCCAAATGGTGGAGAGTGCTTTTAAAGAGGAATGAGTGGGCCCAGACAATGCCAAGAAAATATTCCCCAGATCATAACTTTGCTGCCACCAGCTTGTGTTCCTCCCGCAACGGTTGCAGAGTGTTTGTTCTCAGAAGTTTCGCACCGGACACACCAATGTCCATCCAGTCAATGGAGCAGACTAAGATATTTGTTGTATTACTTTAAAATAAAAAAATGTAAAGCTCAGTAAAGATATTGATAGACCTCCCAGTACAACTTCACAAACATGGCGGCAGGAAAGAGTAAGAGAGTGGACCTACAGGCCAGCTAGTCCATAATTCTCTGTAAGAAGCCCAAAATAGCTAAAGTCCAGAGGCGTACCGTATAGAAACTGAATGTTTGTGGAGAGATCAAGTCAAATAAACCTCATAGATTTTTCAGTTGTGTAACCAAATTATTTGACCAGGGTGGAGAAGTAGATATAGCTTATCTGGGCTTAAATATGACCTTAGACACAGCTCGACACGGAAAACACATTACTAGACTGCAATTATGCTGAACTATTAGGAGATGCATATTATATTACAAGGATAACCCGGGCTATTTCCAGAACATGAGAATATGTTACTCTGCAGGCTTCTTAGCAGTAAATGGAGTATATTTTTATGACAATTACATTGAGTAAGATACAAGCAAACAAGTCACTTAGTGAAAGTATTTATATAAAATGAAACAAATTCTTAATGAGTCCCTTGATGATCTCCTTGCTTTCCTATATTGGTCATCACTGTTTTATCAACCAGTATATAAGTGAAATAACATATATATATATATATATATATATATATGCACAGTCCCATTAATACCGTATATAATGTGATATTACTGCAGTGTCCGGGTCTTATGTGAAGGATTCTGGGGATTTCCAAACGTTGTATTGTTTTTGCAGCCCGAGGGGTAATAGAGGCAAACAGGCATGTCACATTGAGTGTACCAAACAGTGACTCACCCCCACACCTAGTATATAAGCGGAGCCCATACACCACCACACATAGCCCCCCTCCTCACGCCTAGTATATATGCTGAGCCCACACAACACCACACATAGCCCCCCTCCTCACACCTAGTATATATGCTGAGCCCATACAACAACATAGAGCCCCCACACTTAGTATATATGATGAGCCCCTATACCAACCTCCCCCCCCCCCCCATACCTAGTATATATGCGGAGTCCCTATACCTATACACAGAGCCCTCTATACCTAGTATACATGCCGAGCCCCTATACCAGGGGTGTCCAAACTCGGTCCTGTTGGGCCGCACACAGGGCTTGGATTTGTGGATATCTCTGCAGCACCCAGGTGAGACTATTGCTTCTTCAGTCATAACCATTGACTCACCTGTGCACAGAAAAGAAATACAGAAATACAGGCCTGTGCGCAGCCCAGAAGGACCGAGTTTGGACACCCCTGCCCTATACCAATACACAGAGCCCCCCACACCTAGGCCCTCATTCAATTGCGATTTGGCCAATTGAATAGGGGTCTAAATAAGCACATAACATATTTTTTTTAAAGAAGTTTTTAGTTAGTAAAAACCTTGCTTTTGGATAGATGCTTACTAACTAAAAACTTATTTAAAAAAAATATGCTATGTGCTTATTTAGACCCTTATTCAATTGGCCAAATCGCAATTGAATGAGGGCCCTAGTATATATGCTGAGCCCCTATATCAACACACAGCCTCCCTGGCCAGGCCATCATGGTCAAGCACACCCATCCTCAGTATGAATCCATTACTTATTGTGGCTGCTAAATTCCAAAAACAAAGTGTAAGCTCTTTTGACCAGGAGCCTGCTGTATGTGACTGGTGTAAAACATAAACCGCACACACGGAGTATCCAAACTACACACATAACAGACACCCTTATTAAGATGCCATATGTCCAAGCTATTCATGAACCAGGAAATGCAAGGGGTGTTCTGGGCAGTATTTACATATCCAAACAAGAGCGTGCCCATCCCAAGGTTACTTAGTGACCGGCCACAGTGGGTAGAAAATGAATCAACCAACCAGCAGAGGAGGTGAAAATGTTTGTACTTATTGCTCTTGAAGTCACTCATCCAACTAGTGTGATTAACAACAAAAGTGTAGAATAGCCATCCTAAGAACATGTCATACAGGGGGAGACAAGACCGCCTGGCAAGGAGTGTTCATTTGTGCTAATTTACACCGGAAAAGTGCTGTAGGCAACCTAAGTATTAGCCATGAACAGTGTACATAAAAAATGGTGCTTGTGTAAATACTTGTATATGTATGGATGTCTTGGAAATACCTTAGTAGCTGGTCTGAGGAGTCTCTAAATTTCTCCTGTATGACACTCTCGGCTTCTTGGCACATACAACCTCTAATATATTAAACACTCACATGTTCCCTAGTTCTTCAAAAGTACAAAATCAGTACTGGACAAATAAAGCAGTTGGATTATTTTCTGTTGGACATTAGTTAGTGCTCTACAGGATATCTATGTAGGTATAGATTTTATGTGTCCTTTAAAAAACAAACAAAAAAAAAAACAGTGTTGCATTAACCAATCCATTACCAGAGGACTCTACAAAGAGCTGCATGTGGCTTTAGACCCTTCTATTCGTATCAGAGCAGAGCGCACATGGCATGGCTCTGACATCCGAAGGTCACAGCACCTTTCATTGGGTGCCACTGGTGGGCTCTCCTCTGGGAGGGGATAGTGCAGTCTAACACTTTTTATTTTTAGATTTCAGTAATGTTGGGCGCCCTTGGCCCCCCTAGGCCTCACCGCTCCCCCCTGAGGGCTTCCTATGACTCCCCTGCCAGTGCATCTTCTCACCTGGGCAGGTAATCCCAAATTACATTTGGGATTTCCTGCCCTGGTGAGAAGAAGCCCTGGTAAGGGAGTCATTAGAGGCTCTCAGGGGGGAATTGGTGAGGCCCAGGGGGTCCAAGGGAGCCCCACACTACTGAAATATAAAAACCTGGGCCCTCCAAATCCCTGTCACATGTTTATACCATTAGTGCAACTAACAGAATAGTTAAAGTTTTAGGATTGCGCCAAACAAATTAAACATCTATCTTGCTTACACTGACTAAACTGCAAAGAAGAATCACTGGTCACAAATCAAAGAATTTTACTACAGAATCCTTTTGCAGCATAATTAACCATTAATTAGGTGCCTTGTTATTAAATGCCTTAGCAAGAAAAAAAGCAGCTCTGCTTGGAAGGAAACTGCCAAAATAAGAAAGATGGTGTTTTTAATCGTCGCTGCACAACAAACTACCACCTCTGCCGGGAGGCTGCTTCATGTATTCACTACTCAGAATATAAATCACTCTACATTCACATTGAATCCCAGCTCTGCAGGTCACCTGGTCACCAATTCTACGTATTCCCCTCACACAGAGGGCAGTGGGGTCCCCGTGCCCCATTCTCCTTGCGAGGCCTCATCAGGTGCTGATCTCATTTCATGTGTACAGATCTGGGACAAGCTGCAACCTGCCTGCGAGAGACAGAGACGTGACAGATCTAACACCCCCGGGGAAGAGTCATTAACCTCCGCGCTGCCAGCAGTAGAGCACATGACACAGCTGCCTTTACTAGATTGTGAGCTCCTTGGGTTAGTCTTCTATCACCTTGCAAAGCACTTTGTATACAGTTTCTGCAGAAATATAACTATATACATGCCCCTGAGCTTTACTGAGTTAGGAGAACCGTATGTAAAGTGTGCTAGAGCAGCGTTCCAGTGGAAGTGATAAGAACAGTTATGGAATTCAAGCATGCCTGGGTTATGCATAAGGACACCCTGAGGGTGAATCCAGATACATTTAATGGGTGGATACTTCATATCAGCTGTCAAATCTATGTGTTTTCCATTTCCACACCCCACGACTTGTACAGCCACCCCATCTAACACCCCTCTCCCTCTAATACATTTATCCTCTCTTCAATTAATACTCTTTCCCTCTACAACTGCCTCCTTTCTAAATAAAGAAAAAAATAAACCTGGTTCATAGGGACTGTGCCTTTAAGATCCAGAATATTATTATCAGGGTGATCCTACATGTAACAACATTTTCATCTAGTTTGTAGTTATAATGTTCTCGGTTGTAATTACTGCAAGACAGTGGTTAGACACTACTCTTCATCATGGAAGATAAGGTATCAGCGACCTGCACTACTCTCAGGACTGTTTGCTCTATATCCCCTCTATAATACCCCTCCCTCTAAACCATTTCCCCATGCAATACCCTATTGCTCTCACTAATAACCAGTCTCATGTCATCTACTCATCTATCATTTATCTCTATAACCCTCTTCCCTTTCGCTCTAATAGCA
>CM050168.1:228041031-228121031 GCA_027410445.1 Discoglossus pictus | reverse complement strand
TCGAGAGCTGGCTAAAAAAAATCGTAAGCAAAGGGTTGTTGTAAATGGATCTCATAGATTGGACTAATGTGATAAGTGGGGTTCCTAAAGGTTCAGTATTAGGTCCTCTCCTTTTTAACATATTTATTAATGACTTAGAGGTAGGATTGGAGTGTGGGGTCTCCATTTTTGCTGATGACACAAAGTTGTGCTAGGTAATTAAATCAGATAATGATGTACTTTCCCTCCAAAGGGATTTACATACAATTGAGGAATGGGCATCTAAATGGCAGATGAGATTTAATAAGAATAAATGTAAAGTTATGCATCTGGGAAGGGAAAATAACCAGTAATTTATAATTTCAGCAAATCTAGGGGTATGTGATATAGAAAGGGATTTGTGAGTACTTGTAGACAACCACCTAGGTAGCAGTGCTCAATGCCAAGCAGCAGCTGCAAAGACAAGTAAAATATTAACATGTATTAAGAAGGGTATAGAAGCCAGGGAACCAAATTTAATTCTGCTACTATACAAATCCCTAGTACGCCCTCATTTGGAAAATGGAGGACAATTTTGGCACCACTTGTATACACAACAAGAAAATTAGAGGTGCTCAATCTGAGAACGGACAATACCTGAAGTAGGTTTGTCCTATAGGTCTAGTTACCTACTCAGAGAGCAACTTCTTTTAGCCATTTGTGCCCTTCACAGGGAGAAATATCCTGTAGTAGATTAGTCTGGTCTCACTGAAAAGAATGACCCAGCCCCAAAATACCAGGCAATTTACCCTGAACAGGAGAAACAGCAAACCCCACACGCATGTCGGTCTCAATGGGCCTTGTCAGTGAGGTGCAGCTTTACTCCCTAAGGCACAGTGAGCAAGGAGTCCACGTCTGGTTCCCCATATCACCCTTAGGGTGAGAAAAAGTTCCAGCCCCACAATACCAGGATCACTCTTCTGAGTGGGACCAGACTGATATACTACAGGATATTTCTCCCTGTGAAGGGCACAAGTGGCTAGAAGAGGTTGCTCACTGAGTAGGTAACCAGACCTATAGGACAAACATACTTCAGGTATTGTCCGTTCTCAGATTGAGCACCTCTAATTTTGTGGTTGTGTAAGTGAACTTTTTGTGCCAAGAGATTTTCAACTGACAAGAGGACATCCCTTGAGGTTAGAGGAAAAAAGATTTTACCTTGAAGAAAGAAAAGGATTCTTCACAGTTAGAGTGGTTAAATTGTGGAATTCGATAGATAACTTTAAAAAGGGGTTAGATATATTTTTGAATAAAGAGGGCATTCAAGGTTATCCTAGATAACTAGCGAAGGAATATTGATCCAGGGAGGAATCCGCTCACCAGTAACTGGGGTCAAGAAGGAATTTTGCTTTTCCCCCCCCTTATGAGACAAAGTTTCAATGGTTTTTTTTTCTATTTGCTTTCCTCTGGATCAATTAACTATTAATCCACATATTAAAAGGATCAGAAGAGATCTAAAAAGGTTGAACTTGATGGACTAAAAGTATTTTATTCAACTTCAAATACAATGTAATATATATGATTAAATATACATATACATAATAATATATAAATTGCACTTGGTCTCCCTCCAGCCTTCCTGTTGTCTGACTGATACACACCAGGTCAGCTCAACAATTACATACAAGATAAGAACGGAGAATAAAAGCCTTTACTAAATAAACCCTAAAATATGTCTTAAATCAAATAAAAACGAAATATTAAGATTGCAAATTTGTTATTGACAGTAAAGCACATGCAATAACAGTGTAAAATGATTATACTTTGATTTATATATATGTTTAACTCCAGGAGCATTAGATATATGTATATTCCCTTACCTTTTGGTACTTGTGATGTTTGCAGGAGGCCCGATCCGTCCCACACACAACCTACAACACAAACCATTATATAGCAGCATTGTACTCAGTGCAATTAAGTTTCTTTTTCGGTTGCACTGAGGATATTTGCTACAACGTGACAATAAAACATCCGGCCTTCACTTTTAACCCTTTCACTGCAGGGCAGTGAACTGAAGACCCCTCTGGCAGAGAGACCCCTATATTACAGAATTGTTTTTTGTCTTGTAGTTAACCCCTTTATAGCACTACGGAATATGTTGGCACCTTATAAATAAAGGATAATAATAATAATAATAATTACTGCAGCAGATTGTAATATGAGGTCACTTGGGGATATTTTAACATATTAAAATTGGCTCTCAAACTATCTAACAAGGATTTATTGTCTGCTGCGAAGAGGGATTTTCCATTAAACATGATTAATCTGAAGTCTGCAAAAAACTTCCCTTTTCACTGAATTATACATCAGTCCTTAGTCTGTAACCTGTAAATACTTAAAGGGATATGGAATATATATATATATAAACTGGCAACCCACTCCAGTATATCTGTCAAGAAAACCTTATGGATAAGCTCAACCACAAGATGTGCCCGGAGTGCTGCAGTCCATAGGATCACAGTGAATCGGACACGACTAAACAACTATATATATATATATATATATATATATAGTAAATAAATAGTACATCTGTGTTCACATTTGAATGTCTAAAGCAAGTAAAAAAAAACCTGTTTCCAGCTCAGAGTTCCAAGAAAAACTGTTATTACACTGCATTCTGGGAAGTTGAGCTGGGACACACAAATATGCCCACAGATGCCTCGCTCTTCATTCCGTAGCCATGATCAAACATGGCTTCCTTTAAGCTTATGCAAGCTTATGCACAGTGTTAATACATACATACACACACCTATATATAATATCCCTTTGTATCTATTTACTTTTATATACTTTATTAAGAAGTGCTTATAAGTTGTGTTTTCGGACTAAAATCAAATAAATGTATAGGTCTACCCTCTGTAGCATATGCAGACACAGCCTCTGTAGTCTCATACTAAAGAATCAGTCACCATCTCTCAGCAACATGCTGCTCAGATGTGGGCCCTGATAGGCTAGGACACTACACTGCAAATCCAGCCCTACTGAGTCTGTGTCTGCATACGCTGCAGTGGGCAGCCCCATCTAGGGACCATTTGTCTCATTTTAGGCAGTAAACACAGAGTTTATAAGCCCTTATTAATAAAGAATGAAAATGTAAATAGATTCATAGGGATATTATATACCTAGTAACATCCAGCAAACTTCACATCCCTTTAAGATAAAATAACAGAAACTGTGTATTTGTACAAAAAAAAAAGGGGGGCTACATATTGTCAGATAGAAACAAAACATATTCCCTGCATATTCGTGTCCTGATCTCAGCCTGGTCTGGGAAAGGAAAGCTTGGAGCACTGGTGGTGTTCTAGGGCTGATTGGACATCTATACAATGCAGCTCAGGGGGATATTGTGTAAACTTCAACTCACCAGGACGGAGATGTAGGTTCAAGTGCAAGGACATGTCAGCTTCAAATTAAAGCTGGTAGTTTGCAGTCATCATTGCAACTTGATAATGAAGCCCACCTGTCTCCATCATTAGGGAGGGTCCTGCCCAGTGGTAGAGCTATTGCAGCAGGCACAAAGCCCCAGGGCCCACAAGAGAGTAGGGGCCCTGTGCTACCAGCAGTGACATTGAGTAAAGTGGATTCATTTATTTATTGGGGAAGATGATTATCAGCACCTACATACATTTCTTTCTATTAATTGAACCCTACAGGCACCCAAATTGTATGAGAAACTGCAAAATTGTTTTGCACCGGGGGCCCTCCATTCACTATCTGCCGCTCTGGTGAAGCGGCCTTGTGGAGGGAGCTGTTTTGCCTGGGGGGATGAGCAGGAGGTCAGTGCAGGCTCTTGACCTTTGCTCACAATGGGCCTTTATGGTGTATGACATGTTTATGGGGGGCAGTGCTCCACTAAGTCCCCCCCCCATCACTCTCACTCAAGTACACAGGATTATTTAGCATGCTCATGTTAGATTTGTGAGTCTGTATTGAGGAGGTCACTGGAAAAATGAGCATGAGCTTGATGGGGCTTAGAGTGGCTGACAGATGTGCCTGGCATGCTGCTGTCCACAGTGTCTCGGAGAGTCGGACCTGACTGAACGACTCAACAACAAAAAGTAATATTAAAAAGGTGGATGTGCTAATACCTCTGATCTATGTGGCTTCATATTGAAGCTGCTTTATTACTGGAAGTGATTAAGCATTATCTCCCATTGGGTCAATGAGGAAAGTTTCTGGAACAATGCTGCAAGCTGCACTTTAGGAGATGATGGTTTAAGCCCCAAAACATTTTCACTTCAAAATTAAGTAATATAGTTTTACATGTCAGCCATCCTTAAAGGGATACACACATGTTATAATTATAGCATAAAATAAACCTTCACCTATAAATAAGGATAACTGCAACTGGTTGTGAAAAATTTCGTCTCTATCCTGTTATGTTGTCGGGACAGGTCCGCTGCTACAGCACAGCCTCCAACCGCTAGATGGCGCGGCCGATATGTTCTAAGCTTATAATGTTAGCCTAACCCATGAACTAAACCTAACAGTGTACCTAAGCCTTGACTCTATGATAGGGCACCGGAATACCGCTAGTGCTGCATCAGCATAACAGGATAGGACCAAAATCTAAATTAGTACTTGATAACTGACCTTGAAAGTTGCTATTTTAGGCAAAGACTACTACTCAAGATCCCATTACCTGTTATTGTAGGTGATTTATTACCTCACTGGTGGGACAGATTAGCCGGTAGAGCATGCCCATGGTGTATAAATCAAAATAATGACAGAGGTTTGACTATCTATAAGCATCTGTGCTTACTGATTCAACCAAATGGGTAATCTGCAGTCACATGACCCCCCCTCCCCTCACATTGATAAATCAACAAAAACTTTTAGTAAGGTAATTATAAATAAATAAATACATATACATAATCTCCTTTAAATGTATGTTCTGTTTATGCCTCCATTGCTGTCTTCTAATAAAGTCAGTGGGAACCTTGGAGGTGGATATTAGCTCATTAGCACTCAGTGAAATGCTATTTGCAATCTTATACAACACACAGCTGACTTTGCTTATCTGGAGGCTTGGAAGTTTATACTTGGAGAGAAGTATTTAAACAATGCAGATGGCCATGCCTGTATATTATTTCTTATAAAAGAAGGAAAAGGAAAGGAAAGTTTTTGGATTTATAATGTTATGGTGCAGCCTCCAACCACTAGCTTATAATGTTAGCCTAACCTTAACAGTTTACCTAAACCTTGACTCTATGATATGGCACCGAAATATTGGCAGCACCATCTATCGGATGCTCCCCGCCACTGCTGAGGATAGGACCAAGTTTTTTAAACATTAACCTTAATTGTCTCTTGTTCTTTGAAATATGGCACTGGATGGAGTGGATTGCACTGTCCCTTTAATAATATGAGAGTGCGCCATTACTATTTGTAGATCAGTGCCTCTCAACTCTATTGTCATGGACCATTGACAGGCTAGATTTTCAGGTTAATACAGGTAGTTCAGGGGTAGGCAAGTTTTGTCCTGGAGAGCCACACACAGGACAGGATTTGAGGATATCCCTGCAGAATAAAGGTGAAATGTGTCATGCTGATTGACACACCTGTACACAGAAAGGAAATCCTCAAACCCAGGCCAGTGTGGGGCTCTCCAGGACAGAACTTGCCTTCCCTTGGTGTAGCTAATCTACATCAGGGGTGGCTAAGTTCAGTCCTGGAGAGACCCACACAGGCCAGGATTTTAAGATATCTGTGCTGCGTATAGTTGAGTGAATCTCTTCTTCAGTCATCATGATTGAGTCACCTGTGCACAGATAGGTATTTTCAAATCCAGGTATGTGTGTGGCCCTCCAGGACCAGGCTTGCCCACCCTGATCCACCCTGAGTTTCCCCTAATGAGCTTCCTCAATCCCTATGTTTTTCTCTAAATCACGAAGAGATCTATCCAAATGGAATAGAGATACAATAGAATAACAGAGGGTGAAGGAAAAACTCTGATCTTAGTAAATTTAGCCCACTGATTAACTCACATGTCTTCAAGCAGGCATATCCTTAAAAAAAACACTATACTCTTATATTGTCAGTGCCTTATCTGTAATCTCTCAACTTCAAGGTGTCTTCGTTCTTGAAAGGCAGATGAACAAAGTAAATTGTCTCTGACATAAAAGTGCAAATAGCAATCCACTGAGTGGCCATGAGCTGATCTCAGTCTTTTAGGAGACATGTACACAGAGATAAGGGAAAGTAATAGAAGATAACATGGAGACGGCCAGGACAGCATACAGTTGTGTAAATACAAAATACATGTAAAGGTCGTTGGTATTTTTTACCTAATTAAAAAAAAGTTTTTTTTCCCATTATCAATACTAGTTCTTTAAAATAGTGTAATAAAAATATTACCCTACAGGGTCCCTGCTCTTGATGGCTATAAACAGTTAAAAGGTCTCTGTTTCCCATAAGAGATGGGTCTTTCATCCTACATACCTGTGAGTCCAAGAGCTAGCAATCTGTTGGGATCACATTTCAGTCCAAACACCTGTGCTAGGCTCCTGCCCTGTCCCACCGCCCGTGCTTGTGCCGATCACCTGCTGAGCTCCTCCAGACAATGAGCTGAGGTGGAGAGAGAAGATCCTGAAATCAAATTCCCCAAATCCTGTCCTGGGGGAGGGGGGTGAGACCTGGCACCCGTCCGCGCTCCTCCCTGGCACCACACCAGCCCTCTCCCTTTAATGTCTTCCAAGACAACCTGAGATTTTTTGGATCCGCCTGACTCAAACGTTGCTTGGGAATCTTACTATGGCCTCCAGTTGCCATGGGGAGGGAGCTGATGTCACTGGCATGAATGAGACCCCCCCACTTCATGAGCGCCCTGGCTCGCTTAATCCTATGACTGCCTGAGGCTCAGCTCCAACAGTAAAATGGTTACTAGAGGGGGCTCCCGATGCCTTCCTTGTGCCCATCTATCCCCACCTATCAGTTTGAGAATCGGGGGGATATTTACTAAGCTACTGCAGGTGGTGAGATAGTTGCAATGGCAATTTTCTCCATAGGAAATTGAGCACTGCAAAGCACATGACAACCCAAGTGTATGTAAATATATATATATATATATATATATATATATACACACACAGAGAAAGGGGGGCATGTGACAGAAATATTGAAAAAGATAGCCAGAGTGGAAAAAAGAGAGAATATAGAGTTAAATAGCTACGCAAAGAAAAATTCTAAATTTGGAAACATTGTAATATTAATAAAATATTTACATTACAGGAATAATCTACTAAAATGGATATTATTATATAGTGCAAAATTAAGTTAGTATCTCCATCTGTGGAATAGCATGGCTGCCTCGTGGATAGATAAATTCTAGCACAATAGGCACAGCTGGACACGAAGGGGGAGGGATTGTCAAGTGATGGATAGAGGCCTCCTCCACTCTGGGAGTACAAGGGTTAACTGTGAATTGGTTCAGTGAGGCTTTTGAAACGGTTTGGAGCAGTTTCCATGGTAACCCGTCCGCTGCATTAAATACCAAGGTGGAAATAGAAGAAAAGTGTCAGAGAAATATCCTACAAAGATTGCCTCCCGGCACCAACAACCAGTCTGCTCCCAGCACCCAGAACCTGTCAGCCCCCAGCACCCAGAACCTGTCTGCTCCCATCACCAAGAACCCGTCTGCTTCCAGCACCCGTCTGCCCCCAGCATCAAGAATACGTCTGTTCCCAGCACCGAGAACCTGTCAGCTCCCAGCACCCAGAACCGTCAGTCCCAGCACCAGAACCCGTCTGCTCCCAGTACCCGTCTGCCCCAGCCCCAAGAATACGTCTGTTCCCATCACCAAGAACCTGTCTGCTCCCAGCACCCGTCTGCCCCCAGCATCAAGAATACGTCTGTTCCCAGCACCGAGAACCCGTCAGCTCCCAGCACTAGAACCCGTCTGCTCCCAGTACCCGTCTGCCCCAGCACCAAGAATACGTCTGTTCCCATCACCAAGAACCCGTCTGCTCCCAGCACCCGTCTGCCCCAGCACCAAGAATACGTCTGTTCCCATCACCAAGAACCTGTCTGCTCCCAACACCCGTCTGCCCCAGCACCAAGAATACGTCTGTTCCCATCACAAAGAACCCGTCAGCTCCCAGCACCCGTCTGCCCCAGCACCAAGAATACGTCTGTTCCCATCACCCGTCTGCTCCCAGCACCCGTCTGCCCCAGCACTTGTCTGCCCCAGCACCAGAACCCGTCTGCTTCCAGTACCCGTCTGCCCCAGCACCAAGAATACGTCTGTTCCCATCACCAAGAACTCGTCTGCTCCCAGTAACCCGTCTGCCCCAGCACCAAGAATACGTCTGTTCCCAGCACCGAGAACCTGTCTGCTCCCAGCACGAGAACCCATCTGCTCCCAGCACCGAGAACCCATCTGCTCCCAGCACCGAGAACCTGTCTACTCCCAGCACAGAGAACCCGTCTACTCCCAGCACAGAGAACCCGTCTGCTGCTTGCTCCTTAAACCCGTCTGTCCACAGCACTGAGAGCCCATCTGCCCCCAGCACCAAGAACCAATCTGTTCTCAGCCACAATAACCAGTCTGCTCCGAGCACTGAGAACATCTCTGCGCCCTGACCAGAGAACCCTTCTGCTCCCAGCACTGACAACATCTCTGCCCCCAGCTCAGAGAACCCTTCTGCTCCAAGCACCGTGAACCCATTTACTTCTAGCACCCAGAACCCTTCTGCACTCAGCACCCAGAACCAGTTTGCTCCCAGCTCTGCCTGCCGCTCTTTGATTATTTTTTGGCAGTTTACACCCATTTCTGATCTGCAGAGCTGTCCCTGGAAGAAACCAGTTAGGGACTATTTGTTTGATTTTAGGCAGTAATAACAGAGCTTTTAAGCACTTTTTAATAAACTAAAGCCCATAAAAGTAAATAGATACATAGGGATATTATATAGCGAGTAACATCCAAGAACCTGCCAAATCCTTTAGGTAGAATTTGTTTAAGCTTTGCTAAAACATGAAATGGACAGTGCACACACATCTATAGACTTCACTGGCAGACAAGCATGGCTCATTCAACTATATTACTGCTCATTGGCTGAAAGGACCAAGCCCTGGATCAGATACACATTTTAATAATTTTTTTATCCTTTGAGAACCTAATTTGCAAAAAGAAAACACACAACATTCTCAAACACCATCTGTCAGATACAACAAATAAAAGATGGTTTCAATAACAAGCTGCCAGGTAGATAGAATGGGCAGACTAGATTGGCCATTTATCCTATATTCCAGTGCAGAGCAGTCTCTGTCAGCATGTCCTGTCTGGTCCCTGAGATTTGCTTTTGTGCTAATCTGGCAGTGACTCCCAGTGTGAGAGTGATTATTATGGGACTGACAGACGTGTTATCACTGAGCACAGGGTCATGTTACATGTCTGGTTAGGAGAAAATTACTAATTAGTGTTTGTCTGTCAGCAATGGCAAGAAGAGAGACATACAGGCTGATTACAGGTCTTACTAAATAGAGAGGGAGAGAGAGAGACACACAGCGAGAAAGAGAGGGAGAAAGAAAAGAGAGGAGAGACACAGTGAGAGAGAGAGAGAAAGAAAAAGAGAGGAGAGACACAGTGAGAAAGAGAGAGAAAGAAAAAGAGAGGAGAGACACAGTGAGAGAGAGAAAGAAAAAGAGAGGAGAGACACAGTGAGAAACAGAGAGAGGGGAGACACAGTGAGAAAGAGAGAGAGAAATTGAGGAGAGACACAGTGAGAAAGAGAGAAAGAGAGGAGAGACACAGTGAGAAAGAGAGGAGAGACACAGTGAGAAAGAGAGAAAGAGAGGAGAGACACAGTGAGAAAGAGAGAAAGAGAGGAGAGACACAGTGAGAAAGAGAGAAAGAGAGGAGAGACACAGTGAGAAAGAAAGAGAGAGAAAGAGAGGAGAGACACAGTGAGAAAGAGAGGGAGAAAGAAAAAAGAGGAGAGACACAGTGAGAAAGAGAGAGAAAGAAAAAGAGAGGAGAGACAAAGTGAGAAAGAGAGAGAAAGAAAAAGAGAGGAGAGACAAAGTGAGAAAGAGAGAGAAAGAAAAAAAAGAGAGGAGAGACACAGTGAGAAAGAGAGAGAAAGAAAAAGAGAGGAGAGACAAAGTGAGAAAGAGAGAGAAAGAAAAAGAGAGGAGAGACACAGTGAGAAAGAGAGAGAAAGAAAAAGAGAGGAGAGACACAGTGAGAAAGAGAGAGAAAGAAAAAGAGAGGAGAGACACAGTGAGAAAGCGAAAGAAAAAGAGAGGAGAGACACAGTGAGAAAGAGAGAGAGGAGAGACACAGTGAGAAAGAGAGAGAAAGAAAAAGAGAGGAGAGACAAAGTGAGAAAGAGAGAGAAAGAAAAAGAGAGGAGAGACACAGTGAGAGAGAGAAAGAAAAAGAGAGGAGAGACACAGTGAGAAAGAGAAAGAAAAAGAGAGGAGAGACACAGTGAGAGAGAGAGGAGAGACACAGTGAGAAAGAGAGAGAGAAATTGAGGACAGACACAGTGAGAAAGAGAGAGAGAAATTGAGGAGAGACACAGTGAGAGAGAGGAGAGACACAGTGAGAAAGAGAGAAAGAGAGGAGAGACACCGTGAGAAAGAAAGAGAGAAAGAGAGGAGAGACACAGTGAGAAAGAGAGGGAGAAAGAAAAAGAGAGGAGAGACACCGTGAGAAAGAGAGAAAGAGAGGAGAGACACAGTGAGAAAGAGAAAGAAAAAGAGAGGAGAGACACAGTGAGAGAGAGAGGAGAGACAAAGAGAGAAAGAGAGGAGAGACACAGTGAGAAAGAGAGAGAAAGAAAAAGAGAGGAGAGACACAGTGAGAAAGAGAAAGAAAAAGAGAGGAGAGACACAGTGAGAGAGAGAGAAGAGACACAGTGAGAAAGAGAGAGAGAAATTGAGGAGAGACACAGTGAGAAAGAGAGAGAGAAATTGAGGAGAGACACAGTGAGAAAGAGAGAGAGAAATTGAGGAGAGACACAGTGAGAAAGAGAGAGAGAAATTGAGGAGAGACACAGTGAGAGAGAGGAGAGACACAGTGAGAAAGAGAGAAAGAGAGGAGAGACACCGTGAGAAAGAAAGAGAGAAAGAGAGGAGAGACACAGTGAGAAAGAGAGGGAGAAAGAAAAAGAGAGGAGAGACACCGTGAGAAAGAGAGAGAAAGAGAGGAGAGACCCAGTGAGAAAGAGAGAGAAAAGAGAGGAGAGACACAGTGAGAAAGAGAGGAGAGACACAGTGAGAAAGAGAGAGAGAGAGACACAGTGAGAAACAGAGAGAGAAAGAGAGGAGAGACACAGTGAGAAAGAAAGGGAGAAAGAAAAGGAGGAGAGACACCGTGAGAAAGAAAGAGAGAAAGAGAGGAGAGACACAGTGAGAAAGAGAGGGAGAAAGAAAAAGAGAGGAGAGACACCGTGAGAAAGAGAGAGAAAGAGAGGAGAGACCCAGTGAGAAAGAGAGAGAAAAGAGAGGAGAGACACAGTGAGAAAGAGAGGAGAGACACAGTGAGAAAGAGAGAGAGAGACACAGTGAGAAACAGAGAGAGAAAGAGAGGAGAGACACAGTGAGAAAGAAAGGGAGAAAGAAAAGGAGGAGAGACACAGTGAGAAAGAGAGAGAAAAAGAAAAAGAGAGGAGAGACACCGTGAGAAAGAAAGAGAGAGAAAGAAAAAGGGAGGAGAGACACAGGGCACAGAGACGTAGATAGAAAGAGAGAGAGACAGAACAGAGAGACAGAGAGAGAATGTGAGGGGGAGAGGTAGAGGGGAAAGAGAGAGAAAAGGCAGAGAGAGAGGGATGGGAGAGAGCGATATAGGGCAGAGAGAGGGGGAAGAGAGTTAGACAGGGCAGAGAGGGGGGAAGAGAGTGAGACAGAGTAGAGAGAAATACAGAGAAACAAAGGGAAAGAAAAATAGATAGAGAGAGAGACAGGACAGAGAGAGGAAAGGGAGCGAGAGGAGAGAAGGGGGAGAGCGAGAGAAGCAGTGAGACACAGATAGAAATATAGACATAGAAAGAAAGAAAGACAGGCAGAGAGACACACAGAGAGAGAGAGAGACAGGACACAGAGAGACAGGAGAGAAAAGGAGAGAGATCAGAGAGAGACATACAGGCTGCTTACAGACCTTACTAAATAGAGAGGAGAGAGAAAGTGAGAGAATAAAAAAAAGAGACCACTATAATCATATATTTTGAAGAACTGCGCTTGAAAATAGGAAAATATTTTTACAATGTAAAAAAACTGTCTTTAGTATATCATCTACATGCAGCTATCTCTATGCTCTTGTAAAATCTAACATTTTGGTTTCTGCTGATCTACTTTCTGAGGTTGGATGAGACTTGAATGCGGATGAAGATTTGATCTGCACATGGGAATATGGCAGCTAAATGTGCAAGTGCTTGCAATTGGACTAATGAAAGCAAATTAGTTTATATGGACATATCATCTTCAGAAAGCAACAGAAAGAATAAGCTGAGAAGCCTCAGTGCAGAGTAATTGTTTCTGAAAAGTAAACATGTAAAGGTTGTTTATTAATTTTTTCTTTGCTTTTTAATAATATTTGAGCCGTATCAAGTTTATTTATTCAAAAGACTTATAGAAAAAATATTATTACTGTAAAAGGTGATATGTTTTATTGTGGGAATAAATTAGTAAATATCCCTCCGGATGTTGGGCATGAATAATCTGATTTGCAGAGATTTACAAGACCTGCCCTTCTCAGATGCCCATTCTAGTACCATTCATACCTCCTTACCAGTATAACCCAGGGTAGCACCTGTACCAGCTCCTGGTCATCTCCTGACAGTATCATCAATTATTATCTGCTCCTGATCCCCTAGCCTGGATGCACTTCTCAGGCAGTGCCTGCTGCTCTGCCCAGATTTACAAGACCTGCCCTTCTCAGATGCCCATTCTCATATCATTCATACCCCCTAACAGTATAACCCAGTGTATCTCCTGTACCAGCTCCTGGTCAGCAAGCTCCAGTATAACCAACTCCTGAACCCTGGACTGGGTGCACCTCACTGACCCTGCCCACTCCATTGCCCAGATTTATAAGATGTCCATTCTCATATAATGTATACCCCTTACCAGTAAAATCTGGGGTATCCCTTGTGCCAGCTCCTGGTCATCTGCAGACAGTATCCCCCAGTATAACCAACTCTCGAACCCCAGGCTGGGTGCACCTCACTGGCAGTCCCCAGATTTATAAGACCTGTCCCTCTCAGATGCCCATTCTAGAAACATTCATACTCACCTTACCAGTATAACATGGGGTATCTCCTGTTCCAGCTCCTGGTCATCTCCAGACAGTATGATCCAGTGTAATCAGCTGTTGATCACCCAGGCTGGATGCACCTCACTGGCAGTGCCCACTGCTTTCCCCAGATTTACAAGACCTGCCCTTCTCACCTTCTCAGATGCCCATTCTCATATCATTCATTCCCACTTACTAGTATAACCCAGAGTATCCTCCAGTATAACCAGCTCTTGATCCCCAGTTGCAGTGCCCGCTGCCAGTCTGGGTGTTGTAGCTTCCTGGCACTGTGACTGCAACCTTCTCCCTAGTCTACATTACAACACAAATATTTAGTCTTACTCAGTCCCACATGGAGCCCTGCTGTCCTGCAGCACCAATTAAGCAATAACACACAATATTACTCGTTAGCTCATCCTGCCAATCATTAATCAGGAGAGTCATGTGACCTGGAGCTGTTGTATCATCTTTGGTGACACTCTAATGACTTCAGTCAATATATAATGCATAGGTTTACCCACTTGTAATATAATTCTGCAAGGATTACAGGGAGTAACCCACATATTGCAAAAATTAAAAGTATATGTTTAAATAAATTTAAGTACAATCGGTTGTTATTTAAAAAATTATGGAAGTGTTAGATAATTAAGTTTGAAAGTTTAGTATTTCAAGCATAACCTACATGAAGCAATACATTAATTTATATTGATAGATAATTAATCAAATGAAATAAAGTCAATAGAAGTGGGAAGATCTTTTCATCTAATTTATGCTTAAAACACCCAACTTTTTATAACTGGTATGCTCACAAGTGGCTAGCTGGAGGACAATGCAGCTCTAGCCCCAGCCAGCCACATAGCATCCCTAAACTTGGTCCTGTCGTGTCAAGGGGCTCATCCACCCAACTCCTAAGTGGTCTCCAGAGCTGTCCAAGTGGTTATTGAGCCAGTAACTGGGTCCTTAGCTCTAAGCCAGTATTAGGCAACAGGCAGCCCCAGAAGCTTCTCATGCCTTCCCCAAACTGCTCTATAGAATGGGAGAGCATGCCCCCCTCCAACAACACAGAGACCATTTTATCTCATAACACCTAGGAAGTCCCATGTCCTCGGTATCTATACCTCCATTACCAACTGATTCATCTCTACCTCTTTCCGACAGTGATTTTACCATTTTTGCTATAAGTAAAACAAAAAACTTAAAAACATTGTGTGGCTCTTCCAGGCACTCAGGGGCTATATATGTGGCCCTTCAAGTGAAATAGTTTATCAGACTGCCTAAGATTATGACCTGAAGAACAGAGACAAAACCACAGTCTAGAACCATAACTGGGATCTGAACGTCATTATCACAACACAGGGTCTTATACAGAAGTGAATAATGTTACTATGCTACAGTCTGCTAAATAGAACAGCTTCTAAAATATGAACATAGTCATATTATTGAATTACAAAGTTAAACAAGTAGGCCAGTAACGACATTTAGCACATCGGTATTGCTGTGACGACAGACGACCCGACTTACAGCATTCTGTACTTAAGAACGGACTCCCAAGGCTTTTTGTATGAGTTTGTTTGAATTAAAAAAAAGAGCAAAGGAGTTTCAGATTCTTATTTTAATAGTACATGGGTATTATTAGTATTAATATTACAGTATTACACTGTATGAGCCATTACAGAATTGTTATTATTATTATTCATCAGGGATCCCAGTTAAATACAAATCCGACCTAAAGACATTGTTCTTTGAGGGTTGCTAGGCAACTGGGAGAGGCAGTTGGGACTGGGCTGGGAGAAGAGAGAGAGACAGTTACTCTGCAGTCTGAAGGCAGGCTCATAGCAACATTGGACACCTGAGACAGCCAAACATCCAGGCCTGTATACTTTAATAATAGTTTGGCAGTGAGGGAACTGCTGTTATAATTTAGTTAGAGCTTTGAGGAAGCTAGGTTTTTATTTTGTATTTATTTATTTTATATGCCAGCTGAGAACCAGTAAATTGTGAAAAGTATTGCAAAGCCTCCTGTGCATACCTCCATTTTGAGTGCTGGAAAACAGGGCCCTAACCCAGCTAGAGACAGTGTGCTGCTAGTCTATCTATCTTCCTATCTACCTATGTATCTATCATTGTTTGATCAGTCCACATTTCGGCTTTCTTGAGCTTTGTCAGGGTTATACTTTTCCACAAAATGTTGTAATTCAACCCATTTAGTACACATTGCGGTTCTTTCCCTCTTCACCTTCACAAAATCTGACAGCTGCAGTTCCGCCGCCAACAGATAGATGGTGCTGACGATTTTCGAATACTGCTGCACATAGCATATAAGGGCGCGCGAGTGCCCGCACCAAACATAGCGATGGCCTCGCTGTGGACTCAGTGCCTTCAAGATGTGACACGTCAGAAGATGGAATAGTTGCATTCCCTCAAACCTGCGGCACCCTAAAACTGACATCGCCCTCTACCGGATAGCTCCTGTAACTGCAGCTGTCAGTGCTGCCGAAGACATGTGAAGGCAAAGAGGGATAGATACCACATTGCTTTGATCAGTGCAGCTCACCTGAAGACATTTCCTCAGCTACTATCTGTTGCTGCTCCCTTTGAAATTCTAGCTCTTCGATGTCATCATCACTGACCTCCAGGCCCATGGACTTGCCCAAAGACGCTATGTCCTCCATTACTGAGCTAGGTTCAGTCTTTAAGTTCCTCTGAGTTACAGTTTCTGGTCACAGTTTCCTCCAACCACAGTTCATGGACTTGTAAGAGACTGCACGCCAGGTCTTATCTATCAGAGTGACACAGTGGAGGATATTGAAAAGGTCCTTCCAGAACTCTCTCAGTGTCAACTCAGTGTCCAAGGTCACCTCAAAGCACCTCTGCAAGAGGATCTTGATATCTAGTTACTTGACATTTGAGGTGGCTTGCTGGTCCATGGGCTTGATCAGAGGAGTTGTGTTAGGGGGCAAGGACAGTTGTAAAATTAAAGTCCTCCAGCAAGTTGTCCTCCAAGCCTGGAGGGTGAGCAGGAGCATTGTCCATTATTAAAGGAGCCCTCAGAGGCAGTTCTTTTTCCTGAACATATTTTTTGACAGTGGGGCTAAACACTTCATCCATTCAATGAAGAACATTCTAGTTACCCAGGCTTTGCTGTTGGCCCTCCACATTACACTGAAATTGTTATTTATCACATTTTCTATTTTCAAAACTCTGGGATTCTCACTGTGATGAACTAGTAGAAGCTTAATTTTTAAATCCCCACTCACCAACAGTTAGCCTGTCCTTCATTGACTTGTGCCATGGCAATGTCTTCTCTTCTCTAGGTTCAGTTACGCACTTTCTTCCAAAATAATCCAGTCTCGTCACACATTTTTTTTCGTTAATCCAAATGTACAACAATTTTTCTACTTCCTCCAGTGTCTGTGACCTTTGCTTAGGCACAGCCTTCACACCTCTATCCACATCGGCTCCTTTAATAGCTTCCTTATTTTTCAATATTGTAGAGATCATTTTTCTAGGCATTTTGTACTCGGCATGGGGATCACACACACGGCTACCATGCTTATACTTGCATATTATAATTTTTTTCCGTTGCTTCGTGATTCTCACTATTTTTTTTCCTACTGAGTGGTTATGAAGATTCCAGGAGGAGGCGCTATTCAGTTCTATAAATTCCTGCCTTTGCTACAGGAATCCCCCTCTCAGGCTATCTGTTTGAAGGAATGGGCCTCAGGGTGCCCAGCGGTCAGATCAGTTTTATCAGCATCAGCTCAGGAGCCCATGGCCACTGGATCAGCTAACCGGGCTTCAGCGGGCTTGAAAAGGCCAAGGAGATCAATCCTACCCAGCAGATCCAACTTAGTATTCAATCCCTTCTCCCAAGAGAATAGTAGAGATTCAGGGCAGCAAAGTGATTTTAGCTCAGTAGTCTTCCCTCTAAATGAACACACGATTGTCTATGTGTCCCACAAACAGCATTGATTTTATTTGGTACAGGCTCAGTACATATGCAGTTACAGAACAAAGGATTGATATTAAGTGGACTGAACCTATGCAAACTCTGCCTCCAGATTTGGATTATCCAATAACATATGTGCCTCCAGGGAAAACCATGAGCTTGGCTTGCCCACCTTGGGAGTGCATCAATGGGAGGCAACATCCAGGAAATTTTGTCGGGAACATGCAAACAAACGAAAAATGATACACATAAACAACCACAAGATGTCCCTGCAGGATAGCAAATGGAACTGTCTCTAGTTCAGAAGTGAATTTGCTACATAATGTGAAACTGAATGTTTCTTTAAAATCTGAAAGTCTCTTGTTTAGTGAAAACAGATCTTCACAGTGATATCACTAGCATTCTTCAAACTCATGATGTAAGCACAAGCTACACTTTGGTTCTTGTAAGCACAGGTTACACTTTGGTTCTTATAGACACAGGTTACACTTTGGTCCTTATAAGCACAGACTACACTTTTGTTCTTATAGGCACAGACTGCACTTTGGTTAATGTAAGAACAAGCTACACTTTGGTTATTGTAGGCACAGGCTGAACTTTGATTCTTGTTGGCACAGGCTGCTCTTGGGATCCATCGCACCATAGTATTTTCTTCACTCCCTGGTGAGACCAGATGTGGGGTGGCGGGAAAGCAACGAGTAACAAGGAAGCTTCAAGTTCCAAACCAGTTTTCTTCTCAGAGTTCTGAGGTAGTTGAGTACCAATGCTCCACCGTGTGTGTGTGTATATATATATATATATATATATATATATATATATATATATATATATATATACAGTGTATATATATATATATATATATATATATATATATATATCTATACACAGTGTATGTATATATATATATATATATATATATATATATATATATATTGTATATGTGTGTATATATATATATATATATATATATATACATATATATATATACAGTATCTCACAAAAGTAAGTACAACCCTCACATTTTTGTAAATATTTTATTATATTTTTTCATGTGACAACACTGAAGAAATGACACTCTGCTACAATGTAAAATAGTAAGTGTACAGCCTGTATAACAGTGTAAATTTGCTGGCCCCTTAAAATAACTCAACACACAGCCATTAATGTCTAAACCGTTGGAAACAAAAGTGAGTACACCCCTAAGTGGAAATGCCTAAATTGGGCCCAAAGTGTCAATATTTTGTGTGGCCACCATTATTTTCCAGCACTGCCTTAACCCTCATGGGCATGGAGTTCACCAGAGCTTCACAGGTTGCCAATGGAGTCCTCTTCCACTCCTCCATGATGACATCACAGAGCTGGTGGATTTTAGAGACCTTGCACTCCCCCACCTTCCATTTGAGGATGCCTCACAGATGCTCAATAGGGTTTAGGTCTGGTGACATGCTTGGCCAGTCCATCGCCTTTACCTTCAGCTTCTTTGGCAAGGTAGTGGTCATCTTGGAGGTGTGTTTAAAGTCGTTATCATGTTGGAATACTACCCTGTGGCACAGTCTCCGAAGGGAGGGGATCATACTTTGCTTCCGTATGTCACAGTACATGTTGGCATTCATAATTCCCTCAATGAACTGTAGCTCCCCAGTGCTGGCAGCACTCATGCAGGCCCAGACCATGACACTCCCACCACCAAAAGTATACAGCTATACTGAGGAAAGGTAGTTGAAATAATCCCTAAATAACAGATAATAACAGGCACAAAAACACTGATATGAGATGAAATGTAAACAGTGATGCAGAGAGAGTGGAGGCAGCATCTGACAGGGATTAAAATTGTAAGGCTGACAATTTTGTTTGCCACACAGTGTGAGGCTTTTGGTCCTCTGAGCACTTTCGGCACTCATCGTGAGCCCCACGCTGAGCGCCTTCAGGGCTAATCGCAGGGCTCGCAATGAGCGCCCTTGGCGCTTATTGCAAGCTTCTCTCGCTCGCGGTGCTTATCATGAGCCCTGCAATGAGCGCCTTTGGTGCTCATCGCGTGGGTCGCAATGAGTGCCTTTGGCGCTCATTGTGAGCCTTTCCTCTCATCTGCTCTCATTGCAAGCCTCTCCCGCTCGTGGTGCTCATCGTGAGCCCCGCGATGAGCGCAAAGGCCTCTTACCTACTTTACGGATCGCTCATTGCAGGGTTTGTTAACCTGCAAGTTTTGTGCTTGGGAATGCCATGTGTCTCTCTCCACCATCTCCCCCTGTCCCTTCGCTGTGTCTTTCTCCTCTGTGTGTCTGCTGAATGTTTGCGTGGCGTGCAGTGACTGTAGTATGTTTATTTTCAAAGTCCCACATGCCTGGCGTTGTTGGTGTAAGTGTTAGAAAATACACCACACCGAACACACTAAGTCCCGCGTGCCTGGCATTGTTCATGTAAGTGTTACTGTTTTAAGCGTTGTGTATTTTGTACGTTTTGCGAGCCTGGTGTTGCTGAGCCTCGTTTTCATGCTGTTTCTGAAATGTTGCGTTTGTCGTCCGCCATTTTTTTCCTTGCTTAGGCAATTTTCGAGTGACGAAAAACAACAAATATGGGGGTAATTTGCTTGCCACATAACTCCCAGGCTTCCTGTTTCTCCCTCTGTGTGTGAGTGTGTTATAATTTTTTGTAGATGATTTCTTATTTTTGGAGTAGGTTTTTAGAGTTTCAAGCTTGAACAGTGCTGTGAGGCTCGCCTAAGTACTGTGCCTCTTGCTGCAATGAGAGCCTTTGTTGCTCATTGCAGCCTAAGTACTGCGGTGCTGCTTCGCAAGGCTCTCATGTGTGACGCTGCTGCTGGCTGCAAGGCTCGCATGTGTGACGGCACCTTCGGCGCTCATTGCAGCCTAAGTGCTGCGCTGCTGCTTTGCTAGGCTCGCATGTGTGACGGCGCCTTCGGCGCTCATTTCAGCCTAATTACTGCGCAGCTGCTTTGCGAGGCTCGCATGTGTGACGGTGCCTTCGGGGCTCATTGCTGCCTAAGTGCTGCGCTGCTGCTTGGCTAGGCTTGCATGTGTGACGGTGCCGATGGCTCGCCTCGCTTCACAAGGCTCGCGGTTGCGCCCTCGCACACACACACAGACTAGGAGGCATGGCTATAAAATAGGTTTGCCTGATTTAATAAACCTTGTAATCAGAGACTTCTCACTGACTTGGCTGTGGGTGCTATTCCAAATAATTGTCTGTGACTGGTATATAGAACAAGAGTGAGTTTAACATCCCTGGGGAGACACAGCAGTCAGATAAAGCCCCCCGAATGCTACTGAACATACTAATGAGTCTATAGTATGTATAACATCTAAAGTCTATATAAAATTGTAGATAATTGTCCATTCTTACTGGATCAATTACAGGAACAAAGGAGTATAAGCAAAACACCAAGGAGATCCAGGTCAGGGGATTAAAGGAATGTGGGGGGCTATTTATATTGTACTGCATAGGCTGTGATGACACCTTGCACCACCTGAAATGCAATTTTTCATTAATTCTAAATACCATATAGAGAAATGAAAACCACAGAGGTTCATTAATAGGGTTTCATTGACTAGTAATATTCCTAGCCTAAACAGACCTGCCCTTTTTATTGTGGTAATAAATTAGTAAATATCCATCTGGATGTTGGGCATGTATAATCCAGACTTACAAAACCTGCCCATTCTAGTACCATCCATACCCCCTTTACCAGCGCCTGATCGTCTCCAGACAGTATCCTCTAGTGTAACCAGCTCCAGATCACCAAAGCTGGGTGCACCTCACTGGCAGTGCCCACTGCTTTCCCCAAAAGTACAAGACCTGCCCTTCTCAGATGCCTATTCTCACTTACTAGTATAACCCAGAGTATCCTCCAGTATAACCAGCTCTTGATCCCCAGGCTGGGTGCCCCTCATTTGCAGTGCCCGCTGCCAGTCTGGGTGTTGTAGCTTCCTGGCACTGTGACTGCAACCTTCTCCCTAGTCTACATTACAACACAAATATTTAGTCTTACTCAGTCCCACATGGAGCCCTGCTGTCCTGCAGCACCAATTAAGCAATAACACACAATATTACTCGTTAGCTCATCCTGCCAATCATTAATCATCACCAGGGGCGGTTATCTCAGCTTAGTTTTGGAAACACTGATAACTTGAGGGAATGTAGAAATTTATTTGTCCCACTTGGAATAAAATACTTAAAGGGACACAAAAAGGTTCCATTTGTTACATAAATTAAAGGTGCACATATAAATAAAATTGCAGCGGATCAGAATTTTTTTTTTTTTTTAAAGATTTATTCTGCTATTTGCACCCGTTTTGGTCTTGTGTCCAGTATTCTAATGCAGGGGTAGAAAATAGTTCTGAAGAGGTGCTATAGACATGTCCATCACTCCGATTTATGTTGCACGATTCCCTCTTTGCCTGCCATGCTCCCTCCGCTCTTGCTTCCATCTGTGCAGTCGCCACCATGACATCTCTCCTCATCCTTGTTTCATCAAATAATTGAATACGATGTTCATAAAATGAACCCCTTCATACAGCTTTAGATTTTTTTAAACAGACCACTAAAATCAGTCGGACCTACCATGGATTTAAAGGGCCACAAAAGTTGCCACATGTTTCCTGCACCATCAGTTAGAGTGAAAAACCATATGAAAAAAACACCAACAAAAAAAACACATTTTTAAAATTGAGCAGGGTGCTTTGGGGAAAGCACTATGCGCATTAGAATCTAAAGCTCAGACAGGGCCCTCAATTACTTGCAATGTTTTATATTGTTATGGTCTTGAACTTAACCAATGTATAGCGCTATGAAATATGTTGGCGCATTACATATAAAATTATAATAAATAACTTGTCCAAATAATAAAAAAATACACACCAGTTACCCCATATTGACATAGGTTTTATTATATAACCTAAAATGATAGATTTCTGATTTTTAAACAGTAAAGAAAAAAATGGGAATTTGGAGAAGGTCCTGGATTCAAATACCACAACCTTAGCTAGTGTACCACCTACTCTATTGCTACCTAAGCTGCTAAGTAGTTACAAATTGCTTAGCCACTGCCTGATTCAAAGCTTCTATACCGGATTCCAATTATTTTTCATTATGTTCCCCGCAGTACAGAGCTCCTTACTCATTCAGGCACAGGCAACACACCAACTTCCATTGATCATGAATTCAGCATCGATTTTATAAAGGATACACGTTTTCCACCCTCTAATGGTGCACAGGACATCTTCAGACTTTTGTGGTCATTTAAGCTCTGATCATAGATTCACTTGTAGTCATACAGAACAAGGAAAAAAGGAGGAAAGGTCTCGATAGTGTAGCATTTAAACATGTCTTTATTAAAACACTTTGGTTTTGTCATTGTGAATGTGCATGAAAATGCTCTCAATTGTTAAAAAAAACAACAACAAAAAAACAAAACAGCATTTCGCATTAAAAGAATTTATACAAGATCCGGCACTGTAAAATAAGTTATAAATGCAGAAATGTTGGACAAAGGTATCCAACAGCATGTGTAAAGGTATGCAATACTTTTTGGTGGGTGTTCAGTTTGACTACAATTGAAACACCTAGTGAACGATGCAAAAAACATTTTTTATTCAAAATGTATATTAAAAGTATTGAATGACAAATATATACATTTCTACAAACAAACACAGATAAAAGCTGTATATACACATCTGTCTCCTTGTAGCATGTACTGCAGTCCAAGAGCAGTAATATTCCAGAGAAACAGATGCAGGGCGCACGTGGCTTCGTGTGCTCTGAGGAAGCAGATGAAAAACGACAACAGCTTCTTATGTGATCCGGAGAAACGCTCAAGTGGCAGATATGTTTCCTCCAAAGGGCAAACTCAATTCCAGCTGGAGAAAGTAATCAATGACCCGATCTTGCAGAGAGCTGTTAAATAACTGGCTCATTTCATCTTTAAGTTCTTTTAGGGTAGATGTTGTGGCTTCATCTCCTGCGTTCAGAATCCTAGTAAAGAACTTGTTCCACAGGTTTCCGTCCAACGATCTACGAGATAGAACAGAGGTTTGTAACAGCGATAAAATAACCTAATATACCAAGTAGACAAACCAGGAGAACAAATAATTATTAGCAGTTATACGTTTTATGGTTGTTAAATGCTCCAAATAAATGTTCACACATCTGCAATCAGGGACTTCACTTAAAGAATGGTCCCTTCCCATTTATAAAAAAAAATGTATAAGGAAGTTTTCCCATTTTCTTTTTTCTAATCTAACACATACTGTTTATTATCAGAAACACACATTACATGGAGTCATTCTATGCACAATGTATAAAAAAAAAACAATGGTTTCCACACCCCTAGAAGTGCCTACATAGGCAACTGGTACCTACCAATATATATATATATATATATATATAGTAGGAAAAAGTCAGATAGTCAAAGTTGGCAAATATATAAAATATGTAATTTTTAATTATTAAATGTTATTCATATTAAATTGCCAAACCCACAACAGCATGTATACTAGAATCCTTAACTGAAAAAATCCCCTTTAGCTAATTGTAGGTATTATTTAAAAACACATGTCCAGACCGTGCCCTAATAATTTCCTATCTCCTAAGTTCACTTAAATCTTAGAAAGATACAAAATAAAGTTATACTACAAATTCCCATCTAACTTTTAATGATATTTGGGATGGTTTGGCATTCTGATCCAGTTAGATAATAGGCAACTTTGGCCTAAAATGATAAAACAATGAGCTGTTTAAGGAGGATATACGACATGAAGAAGCAGCAACAACAACGAAAAGTTTTTATATTTACACAAAGCTTCTCTCTGCCTTTTCATTATAGCTTATTCTTAACGGTTTTCTGCATCCCTGAAAGTGCTCTAGTCTGTGTCAGATTATTGCTTATTTCTTGTATTCCTAACCTGTTCTGGTGGCGAGTTCCCAAACCTTCCAGTTTTGGTATCAGTGACTGAGTTACTACAGGATAGGACCCCTCTGCCACTGGCAGTAAATGAGGAATCTCAATGTATTTGGTTAGACAGGCAGATTATTCATTTCATAAATAAATAAAAGGTGTTTTGATCACCATAGGAGTGATATGATTATCTACATACATTTTTGGCTTGTATTGAAGGGGTGGATAGAGAGGATGCAAGGGGGCTCAAATAAAGTTGCACTGGGGTCCTCCATTCACTAGCTCCTCTACGGCTTGTTATAGATGCCCCTGTATTGTGGGTCTGTACCCCTACTGGTATAGGTGATCCCATAATATAGCCATACTCCCAAGTGTATAAACCATGATCATACTGTGACATTGCCATTGCATGGTTTCCTCACCTGGGAATCTCCTCGCTGATTTGCCACACCCCGTCTTCCTGGTGCAGCTGGAGGTGTTTTCTGAAAATCAGCAAGTGTATCACATCTGCAATGCCAAGGAAGTCCACCTGGGGGCAACAAAGTCACACAGGAGAGAAATTAGTTTATGTGGATGTGTGAATGGTCAGGCTCATATACCAGGTGGCGCTCTAATGATCACTTTCAGATTCTGCACCATCGATGTAAAGAGATTAGCTCCAACTTCCAAAGTCCCATATGAAACAAACAAATCAAAGCCTAAAGAATGGGTTATCAAATTCAGCAAAAAACACAGACATTTGGGAAAATCTGCACATGCTAGAATGAAGTTTTCAAAATTGGATTTTTGTAACGTGATAGAGTAGTGGTATTGGAGGAATACTGCAATACCAGATTAGTAGTCTGCTCACTGAAGAACTAGAGAATAGAAGTAAGTTTTAAAAAATAAATCTTCTTTCTGTTCATAACTAATTGTATATTCAATGGTGGGCACAGTCATTACGGTTTGTACAGCCTCCTCTAGCAGCCAATTTTTTCAGACGTGTTCAAAGTTCATGCAGTCAATGTAGGAAGCCAGTGATCCTTTACATTATTTAGTCATCTAACTTTGACATGAGTATATCATTTTGCAAGATGTTATAGTGTGTGATACAAAACAAGTAAAAATTATTCTGATAAAATGTATACAGCCTGATCAGTTCACTTGTATAATTTTTCAAATAAGTCCAGGGCGCTGGTATTCAAAGACTATTAGCTGCGAGTGGAACAACTATGCAGGAAATGGGCAACCTGACAGAAAAAAAAACACTACATATTTTTGAGACAACCAAAAAATAGTACATTTGTATATCTAAAAATGAGAGCTTACACTTAAAAAGTATAAAATAAGAAATAAAAAACAAACAGTTTCTGCTCAGAACTCGGATATATACCGTTTGGCACTGCACTCTGGGAAACTGGGCAGGGACATGCAAATAAGCCCACAAGGTTTTCATGCTTTAAACCAACATAACATTTTATACAAGGCTCCTTTCAATATAAATAGCATTTACCTGGTATGGAGAGGATCTGTGAGCTAGAAATTGCCGCCCATAGTCAGTTTGTGCGAATGCAAACCCGCTCAGTGAAGTCAGTGTGGTACAAGTACGCAGGTCCATGCTATGAGTGAAGTCTATCAGCCTTAAAAAGCCGTCCATCTCTGTGCAGGCCAGGTCGAAAGCCCTGATAAGAAGAATAGAATTGTCAATTCTAGTCACATCATTCCTACTAGATTATGTTTATTAGATGTAAATAATCCTAAAACCCCCTTCTGGGTCACTACCTTGTCATTGTGAAGGGGCTTGTGTACTAGAACAATCATATTTTAATCTGGATCTGCTGAAACCCATGTACTGCTAAAGAGCAGAGGACTTACCTATCATTCAGAAGGATAGTCTCGAGACGTAAATCTCCATGCAAAATCTCTACAGAGTGGAGCTTTGCCACGAGGCTCAGCAGGTTATAGGCAATAAGCAGAATGATGTCACTATCTGCAGAGTGCTGGAAGATATCCTGCGAGGAAGAGGAAACACATCCATTTTATTGTTCAACATTATAGCCATGTATGTAACAAAAACAGACGTTTTTCATGAAAAACATGGTGGCATTCCAAAATGAAATATGTCTAATAAAAAAAAAAAAACTATGTTGGACCTACAATGTAACTAGTGTGAAATGATGAGTTTTTGAGCAAAAATCCAAACATGATTACGATAACTGAAGTGGAAAGAATTGGGAATTTATTACATCAGATAGCAAAAGTATTAAAGTTTATAGGGCTAACATTTGGCCTTACTTAGGTGCAAGAAATATGGTTAACCAACAAAATATCCTAAGTACAAACCATATATCTATGTACAACCATATATGATCATAAGCAAGTTTAAAAAAAAACAAAAAAACTGTGGACTCCATACCATAATCTTGAAAATATATTAAAAATAATCCATACAAAACGGTTATTAATATACCCTATACTACTGCTGTTACATAGATATACATTTAGAAACATCCAAATGCCAATGGATTTTATACTTCAATCAAATTTTTTTTTTTTTTAGGGAAAATTGTGCATTGCCAAAAAAGGGCAAAGTTTATAAAGGTAAGACGTCATGAAGTTAAAAATGTATAGCTTAGGAAAGAATAGAAATGGGGGATGTGTTAGAAAATCAGTTAATAAAAGTTCACTTTGGGAAATATTTCTAGAAAGCGAAGAGTGCAAGTAAAAAAAACGTCAGGATCTAAAGATGGAAGATTTTGGGAAAACTTGCAGAAGAAGCCAAGCTTCCCTTTTGGAAAAAAAAAAAAAAACCAAAACATTTTTTTTTTACTTACCGCTATGCTAACTCTGTTGATATCCTTGTAGAGAGTGATGCAACCATCTTGGAAGAGGAAACAGTTACTCTGCCCCATGAAATCTGTCTCTAGGACGTCTCCAAGACGCTCTTTCAATTGCTGCATTATGTAGAAATCCCAAGGAATGGGCTGGTTGTCAACCTGCACATTAAAATGGCATAGATGTTAGATGGTTTGCTTAAAAAGGTTTCTGAGCAGCATGTTTTGAAATGCTGCGGAGAGAGCATATTTCATTAGTTAGTACATCTAGTACTACAGAGACACTGTGTGTGTGAGCTGCTGGGGGTAGACCTTTGTATGGACTGTTTGGAAGGTTTCAGTGAATGAAAACAGAGCTTTTAAGCATGTGTTAATAAAATTATGTTTAGATGCACAGACACTTAGGTAGTTTACATTAATAGTAAAAAGGATCTTCCATGTCCCTTTATGTTAACATGCAGTCAAACACACAGTCAAGTCACAGCTGAAGGTATAAGACCAAGAAGCTGCTTCTGACTGGATGAGGAGTCTGCTATGAAGAGAGACGAGTGGCCGTTCCTAGAGTATTAGCTGCAGGCTGCATTTTCTATAGATCACATTGAATTTTTCTAAATGATTTTAAACTTGTTTTCTAACAATGTCATGCAGTATCAGCCAATAAGTACACCCTCTATTCATTTGAATGTTAGAGAGGACAAGAATCACTTTTAAAGCAGGGATTTTGTAGAACTTGACAAATTTTCGAATAGCGGACTAGAATATCAACATGAAAATTATATAAATCACCTATGATCCCCAAAGGGATACCTCCTCGACTAGCCCCAAATAGTGGACACACAATAAAGGGCCTATGCAGCGAATGCTTTTACTATTCAAACGGAGGTAAAAAAAAAAGATACCAGTATAACAAATCTTATTGTGTTACAAATCCAAGCAGTGCTAAAGAACCTGAAAATGCTCCAGTGATACAATGCATGGTATTGCACCATATACTAGCAATATAAAAACCATGGCTTTATATTGAATACTTAAACACCAGGGGATGATGCAGCACGGCTTGATCGGATTAACAAAAACAGCAGAGGAGAAAAAAACAAACAAAACAACATACCTTTACTGCCACCCCTTTAATATATTCCAGGTCACTCTCTCCTGGAACTCCCAAATACAGTCGGTTTTTCGAACTAAGCATAACTTCATTTGTGAGACGGTAGCTTTCACTGCCTGTAAGTAAACACAGATTTAATACGGCTGAAGACTGAGATTCCCAGAATGGAGCAAGGCGGCAATATTCAGCCGGATAGAAGAATGATGGGCCAGAACTTTCACTGCAAACAATTAAAAAGAACAACAAATCCCTCTTTTTGGTAATAATCATGCAGGGCCAGTCAGTTTCTTGGCTCATGCACTGCACTTTAAGTTGGTATAAGCTTAAAAAGAGCATTAAAAACTGACAATACATTGTACTAGCAGTTTTTCCCTCAACATGGGTAATTGGGTAATTTTTGAAATACAGCTATACCTCATTTAACGCTGTACACAGGTACCAGGCAATAGGAGTGTTACGCAAACAGCTCTAAATAGGGCAGGTTAATGTGGGGAAGATAGGGATAGGGGTACTCATGGCAAAAAAATACACAGCTGCAATTTAAACTTTTTGTTTTATATGAACTTCAAACAAACAGCAAACATAACACTAACACAAACTGGACATTAGCAGAAATAGAAACTTTACATTTGTGATGTTGAAGCTTATGGCTCATCCTGGATTCTGTTTTTTAGGGGAATCAGATCATTAAAAAGGGGTTTGGCAGCAAAAACAGCTTGATAGTGAGGCAGGGTATGATGGGTCAAAATAATGTTATAGCGAGGCAGCGCATAAAACAGGGCATTATGGGTCAAAATAGGATTATAGCGAGGCAGCGCATTAAACAGGGAATTACAGGACAAAATAGGGTTATAGCGAAACAGCACTAAAAGGGTTTGCGTTAAGCAGGGTATACCTGTATGGAAATAGAGACATATCCCTTTTATCTCTGTAGATGTGTTCCTAGAAGACCAAGTGCTAAACGAAACCGTATTAAACGGGTCAAGTTTAGCATAGGGTAAATCACAGACAAAATAAATTTTAAAATTCCTTCCATGGCTCTTGGTGTTTTGGAATGATACACAAGCATCGAATCAGTGTTACTCGGGGATGTGTCGGGCAAAAACTGTATTATATCCAATAAGGGATGTGTCAGGCAAAAACAGCTTTATAGCAAATCCGTGTTAAACGGGGTCGTGTTAAGCGGGGTCTGTCTGTATTAGAATGGTTTTTGCAGGTCCTGTAAACTAATGTGTGGCTCAGAGTGCATAATAAGGGTGAGAGAGGGGTCAATCGGACAGATAAAATTGAGGTTCTTTATTTTGGCTGCTACAGAGACACGGGAGCAAGCTGTAAACCTAATTAGCACAACAATGCACTTATTTGCATATAAATACAGCAACATGTAATTTTCCAGGACTTATTCGCAGATAGAGAGCAGTGTATTCTGCTCCAGGAGCTTCCTTTTTTAAAGAGAAACACACTGTTATTATCAAATAAATACCCTCTTTCAGATACAACAAAATAAATAATGCCTTTAATGGCCCCTTTTGTAATTTAGGTTTTCCAGATTCAACCATAACAATCTCTAAGTCAGAGAGACCATTGATAAAACAATATCCCAAATATATTCTACTGTATGCATATCTATCTATCTATATATATATATATGAAATTGACCAGTGTCTTGTGCGTGTCAGAGTTTTAACACTATGACGCCGATGTATTTTTCTTACCAAGTTGCACCTCGGCCTGCTTTGCTGTGACCGGCATGGGCCCAGCCTCCTGGTGAATCTCAGAGTAACATGACATGTTGAAGAAAGGCTCAAGGAGTTGTCGACGCAATTCTTCAATTACTACAACTTGTGGTGGCTCTTCTGAAACAGAGGAAGAAGAGACTCATTTTATGTTTGCACTTGTATGAAAAAAATCCATTAAAATATATTAGGACTCAGGGCACAAAATTAAAAATGATTTATGGCTTAACATTTTTTTAAATAAAGAAATAAAAGGGGGGAAGAAGAGAAACATCAACCAACCTAGCAATTTTTGCAACTTTACCAAAAATAGAGAGAGAGCAAAGTAATAGGAGAAAGGAAGAGAATGTGTTTATCTGCAAGGACAGACAGTAGTTTTAAATGTCCCAACCGCATCATCCATGGCAATAGCTTTTAGAAGATGCATGGAGAAATTCTGTACCCAGTTTTATTGCAAAAAAAAAAGTGTTTTCCTCCAACTTGATATATGCTTTAATAGTAAGTTTTATTTGCTACACTGGAGCAACAAGCAAAGTACAGTATTTTCCAGAATATACCGAACACTTACAGTTTTTAGAATATAAATATTTTTTTATGTTATAACTATATCATATGAGAATCTAGGCTGGGGACACACGTTACGTAGGGCTGCCATTTACCTGCACCTGGCTCACACGTTTCGATAATCTTAGTAGAGAGCTCTAGTTTCTCTGGGATGTGCAGGGACTTTGACCCAAACATGCTGGTTGTGCTGGAGATTGAGGATACGGATGAGACAGAGGAGCGGGTATCTTCTTGGCTGGCTTCTAAAATTGGGCTGTAAAAAAAGAGCAAGTGACAGCCAAAGTTATGGATCCCTCTGATAATGCACTGCTTCACTGGTATGATTCATCATTCGCGACTACTAGTAGCATTTATATAGTACATGTCAGTGTTAAAAACAAGTGGCTCAACCTTCAGCTTTACCATTATTTAATATAAAAAGGTTTCTTTTTCCTCATCTTACCCTCTTGATTTAGGAAAATATTGAGTTTGAAAATCAGGGAATTCCCCATCTCTTTAAATTAATTTTAGTGTACAGGTTCTTTAGAATAGACCAATTTGTAAACTAATTAAACACAAAATGAAAATCTTACCCTATTTTGTAATAATTTATTGAATATATAGAGATTGAGGTGAGCTAGAAGGAACTTCGCAAACATTTCATATGTATTTAAAAAACAATAGGTAATAAATACCTTATCAAATAAATGTTAATTAAAATAAATCAATATTCTTGCTGAAAGCTGGATTTGCACTCCTAGCATAGAGTCTTATCTTCGTATTAATGTAGAATTACTTCCTAACAACTTTTTAGGGATTCACACATTCTCAGAGTGATTAAAGGATTTGGCTACAGATTTGCTGGGTTGTGTTCTCAGACTTGTGTCAATAACAAAACATGTGAAATCCTTGTAGACAAACACAAACCGAATAAGAAAGAGCTCGGTGGAGAAATCTTATAGTATAAAGTTACAAAGCCAAATTACAGGGCAAGTTTTCGGCAAGAAAATTCAATATTTGTATGCCATAATATGGATCCTTTGCTGTATTTGTTTGAAGCACATTAGTTTTGAGTCTTATCAAAAGGAGTAGTTGAAATGGAATATACATTACAAACTAGATCATTTTTGTAGTATTCTTTTCTGTCACTACGAGGGGAGATGCAACTGTGTGATATTGTTTATCCATCACAGAAAAGTTACGGCACTATACAAAATAAAGTGTATAAATCTCAAGAAAAAGCCATTTGTCTAGTGCTATGTCTCGGTCATACTTTGAACAGCAAGCTTTATAATGAAATACATTTCTCTCCTACTTACCTCAATTTCTTTATACAGAGTGCTACTCCATACGACTCCTCAGATACAGGAGTCTTCTCTCTCAGAGGAATTCTCTCCAACTCAGATATCTCACATAGTTGGGACTGGTCTGACACCTCCCTGGTTCTTTGAAAGGGGGTTGATGCCAGCTGGGCAGCTCTCACAAAGTCACAGGTGTCTTCGGGGTCTGCAAACAAGGTTTTGTTCTTGTCTGAGCCACTCACAATTGGTTCGATTCCATCCAGCTCATCCTTAAAGTGAATGATAGAGCAGGTCAAAATTAATGTGCACCAACAGAGTTGAGACTCCATACTATTAGACTGCGCATAGCTGAACCTATTGGATACTTTGAACATTTCATTAAAATAAATTGTAACTTATTATCTTTTATTAAGAACTATTACAAAACCAAGACTAATATAGATTAAAATATAACATCTATAAACAGTCAGATTTATCCCAATGTTAAACTATATGTCGACTGCAGCATAGGATGATTCATTAATAATAACTATTGTAGGTATGATATTGAAATATAATTTTTTTAGGACCGTTGAGTATTCAATTCTTAAGGATACCAATAATCATATGATTATACACGTCTTATTTAACCAATAATACTGAATTCAGGCAAGTAATATTTGCCATTTGTGACACATCAAGACATATTAGGCCACAAAAAATAGTTTATTCAAGATGAATTTATTGGGATGAAGGATGAAGCGAAAATTATCACAAATTGTTTATTACATAGTAATTTCAGTTGAAAAAAAGACTGTAGTCCATCAAGTTCAACCTTTTTAGATCTCCTCTGATCTGCAGTACGCGGATTTATTGTTAACTAGCAAATTGCACCTCATAAATGACGGCAATAGAATTGTAAGTCAAGGAATGCTGTTTGGCACACAAAGTAAGTGTTTTGGTTGTGTGAGTACCTTCGGCGCTGATTGCGAGCCTCTGGGTTGGTGGTTTTTTGGTTCTTCGAGCACGTTTGGCGCTCATTGCGAGTGTCTCCCCTGGTGTAATTTGCTCTTGCGAGCACCCTTTATTCTCCTTGTGAGGCGCACAGCGAAGGCCTTTGGCGTTTATTGCGATTGTGTGGTGTTTTTTAAAGTTTTCTGTATATATATTTTTTAATGATCATTAATTAATTAAATCATAAATTAATATACTTTACCTATTTGTAATGAATATATGCAGCAACCAATATGCTGAAGAGCTAATAATCTATTTTGATGTTCATTCTTGGTGACCTGAGGTGTAAGTGTCAGCAAACGTGTGAAGTGTGTAGTGTAAATAGGCCTTCGGTGCTCCTTGCCAGCAAAGCGAGGGCCGCAGTTGCGGAGGGTTCACTAGGCGAGCCCATAAGCGTTAGCAACGACCCGTATTGCTGAGAACTATATATGTGATTGATCCAGAGGAAGCAAACAGAAAAAACCCAAGTGAAACTTTGCCAATTGTCTCAACAGGAAAAAAAAAAAAAAAAGTATATATAAAATTCCTTCCTGACCCCAGATACTGGCGATCGGATTCATCTCTGGATCAATATTCCATCTCTATTTATCCAGGACAGACCTTAATGCCTTTTTTATTTAAAAATATATCCAATACATTTTTAAAGTTATCTATCAAATCCACTGTCATCACCTCCTTTGGTAGAAAATTCCACAGATTAACCACCCTTACTGTGAAGAACCCTTTTCTTTCTTTAAGGTGAAATCTTTTTACTTCTAATCTCAAAGGATGTCACCTTGTCAGTTTCTTGGCACAAAAAGTTGCCTCGACAAAGCCTTGTATTGACCCTGGATATATTTAGATAAGGTAATCATATCCCCTCTTAGACGCCTTTTTTTTTATAGAGTAAATAAGTTTAAATTTGTTTAGTCTTTCTTCATAACTTGGCCCTTTATTAGCTTTGTTGCCCTTCTCTGTACTTTTCCCAGATCTAAAATGTCCTTTTTATGTAGTGGTGCCCAAAATTGTACTGTATATTCCAAATGAGGGCGTACTAGGGATTTGTATAGTGGGAGAATTATATTTGCTTCCCTTGCTTCTATACCCTTCTTAATACATGCTAATATTTTACTTGCCTTTGCAGATGCTGCTTGGCATTGAGCACTGTTACCTAGGTGGTTGTCCACTAGTATTCCCAAATCCCTTTCAATATCTGATACCCCTAGATTTGCTCCATTAAGATTATAAATTACATTTATTCGTATTTAATCTCATCTGCCACTTAGATGCCCATTCCTCCAATTTATGCAAACCCCTTTGGAGGGAAAGAACATAAATTAGCTGATTTAATTAACTTGCACAACTTAGTGTCATCAGCAAAAATGGAGACAATACTTTCCAGTCCTAAGTCGTTAATAAATATGTTAAAAAGTAGAGGACCTAATACTGAACCCTGAGGAACCCCACTTACCACATTAGTATAATCTGAGTGTTCCATTTACAACAACCCTTTGCTTCCTGTCTTTTAGCCAGCTCTCAATCCATGAGCAGATATGTACTGCAATTCCTGTATCTCTTAGTTTGCACAATAGTCTCCCATGTGGCACTGTATCAAAAGCCTTTGCAAAATCCAAAGAGACTACATTCACTGAGTTGCCTTGATCCAAGTTCCTACTAACCTCCTCATAGAAACTAATTCGGTTTGTTTGACATGACCTATCCCTCATAAATCCATGTTGCCTCCTACTTATAATCCTGTTTAAATAGACATATTCTTGTATATTATCCCTTATTAACCCTTCTGAAAGCTTTCCCACTACCGAAGTGAGACTCACTGGTCTGATTCACCCGGATTTGCTCTTGCTCCCTTCTCAAATATAGATATCACCTCTGCCTTTCTCCCGTCATCTGGTAGTGAATCTTGAAAATTTAGATATAATGGTTTTGCCATTACAGAGCCCAGTTACCTCAGTACCCTTGGATGTATTCCATCAGGACCCTGGGCTTTATTAACATTTATTTTTTCCCAACCCCTTTTGGATTTCTTCCTGCGTTAACCAGTTATTTGGTGAAGGTAGTGTAGCTCCATTATGTTGCGGTGACCCAACCACTGGTACCTCCCCTTGTGTACACAGAAGAAAAGAACCTATTTAGCTCATCTGCCTTTTCCTGGTCACTAATTATCAGACAGCCTATTTCACATTGTAATGTTCCTATAGCTTCCTTCCTGGCCTTCTTCACATTTATAGATTTAAAAAAAAATATTTTAGGGTTAGTTTTACTTTCCTTTGCAACTAACTTTTCATTTTCGATTTTAGCCAGTCTAATAGCCCTTTTGTAAACATTGTTGATTTCCTTGTACTTACGTAAAGCAGTCTCTATCCCTTCTTTTTTTTGTATAATTTAAAATGCTTGTTTTTTTACTCCTCATCTTCATCTTTAATTCATTGTTAAGCTACATGGGTTGTGATTTACTCCGTCTACTTCTATTTCCACATGGTATATAGTGATAAGTATATTTATTTAGTAAGGATTTAAATGTTGTCCATTTATGTTTAGTATTTTTACCTATCAGTTCATTGTCCCAGTCTATACTTTGTATTGCTGCCCTTAGACCGTTAAAATCTGCCCTTTTAAAATTAAGAGTTTTCGTTAGCCCCTTACAGTTATGTTTTTTTAATTCAATCTCAAATGAGACTGTGTTGTGATCACTGTTTCCCAACGGTTGCCCTATTCCAACATTTGATACTATATCAATATTATTTGTGATAACTAAATCTAAGATGGCCTCATTTCTAGTAGGTTCTTGTATAACCTGGGCCAGAGAATGATCCCTGAGTGTACTCAAGAACCTGCTCCCCTTAGCTGAACTGCTGGTCTCATTTTTCCAATTTATTTCAGGGTAATTAAAATCTCCTATTATTAGAACTTGCCCATGCTTAGCTGCATTTCCAATCTGTAACAATAATTGCATTCTCTCTCTTTCAATTATATTTGGGGGCTTATAGCATACTCCTACTAATATTCTTTTAGAATTTGCTGCTCAGCTATTTAACTCTACCCACAAAGATTCAACATTACGGCTAGTTCCAGCATAAATATCTCCTTTGACTATAGGCTTAAATACAGGTTTAACATGCAGACAAATCGCTCCTCCTCTTTTACCATTGCCCCTATCTTTCCTAAAAAGGTTATAACCATCCAGATTAACAGTCCAGTCATGAGATTCATCCCACCACGTTTCAGTAATGCCTATTAAATCCCATTTTTCATTAATTGCTAATAATTCTAACTCTCCCATTTTTCCTGGCAAGCTTCTGGCATTAGCAAGCATACACCTTATGTTATGAGTCTGAAGTGCCTGCCACTGTACTTGAGTTACTTAGTACTACCTCCCTATTGACTATACTAACAAACCCCTCCTTAGTGCACCACATCTTTAGCCACGCATTAACCTCCCTAAGCTCCTTCTGTCTCCCTGGGCTAGCACGTGGCACTGGTAGTATCTCAGAAAATACTAACTTGGAGGTCCTTGCCTTCAGCTTATTACCTAGTTCTTAAAAAAAAAAAAAAAAACTTTAGGACACTCCGTCTTCCGCTCACTTTGTCATTGGTACCAATATGTACCAAGACCACCGATTCATTTCCAGCCCCTCCCAGTAATTTATCTACTCGATCCACAACATGTCGAACCCGAGCACCCGGGAGACAGAAAACTATTCGATTGCTGGGATCTGGGTGACAAATCACCCTGTCTACCTTCCTAATAATAGAGTCCCCTACCACCAAAACCTGTCTGTTGCTCTGCCTATTCTGCCCTTCCTCTCCTCCAGCAGTACTGTTCTCCTGGCTGTTAGAGGGAACAGCTGTATCTGGCATTGCCATTCCTGAATGGACATCCCCAACAGTTTCACTCAATCGGGCAATTGAGTTTCACTCAATCTGTTGGTGTTTGCCAACTCAGAACTGGCCTGCCTCCTCCTTTTCCCCCTAATTCACCTTCTAACTGTAACCCAGCTACCTCCCTGGACATCCTCACTAGCCCCAGCTCCACCCTCCATGCTAGGCCCAGCTAAACTGTGCTCAGAGAGCACCGACCCCCTTTCCAGTGGAGCAATCACTAAGTGCTGCAATTCTCCTATCCAGATCTCCAATTTGAATTTCAAGATAGGTGAGAGCATGTTGCCTGTCAGAGGTATGGACCCTGGACCATCTGTTCCAGTAGTGCATACATATGACAGGACGTTCACCGAGTGAGGTTTCCACTAGACGGACTCATAATTACAGTGAAAAAAAAAAAAAAATGTATATACTAGAACTGCCCTTATGCTAGAAGTGTTTGCACCTTCCCCTGTTTATATTAGGTTCTTACTACTCACTGTTTAGGAAAAAAAAATAAAAATCACAGAACAGATGCAAGCAGACCACAAAAAGTCACACACCGATATAGCCTCACACAGGCAAAACCACACCTCCTCTCAGCTGCCACTAATCATTGCACAAGTACACACGCACTTACTGTTCAGGAGTAAATCACAGAACATATGCTTGTGTTTAAGCCAGTAAGGTAAGGAAATGGGTCGCCAGCTTGTCTCTCCAGTGTTTGTTTGCTACATGAACACTAGCTATTATTTGTTTTTATTTTGGGCTTAGGCCACAGTAAAGCAATAGTTACACAAAGTTCTCATGAAGTCTTTATCTACCCAAGTACAATGAATACGCTACTACTAAATGCTTTAGAAATTATTCCTTACCGGCACAGAAGCACTGTCTCCTTCAATATAATCTTTTCCTTTAGAGAAATCAGAGAGAGGAGGGCGATGTCCAGGAGGCTGCACTTCATTCCTGGGAGGCCTGGAAATATTGCAAGACTGATACATTTAGAGATCACGGAAAAAAGGATATGCACAGAGGATGTCTGCAAGCAAGTCAACCTACTCATAATCAAACGTTTATATTATCTATCTCTAATAATGCATATAACCCAGAGCGCTTTCTTAAACTCTTCAAAAATATAATGGTATTGTTTAAATAGGAGAGAAAAACAAAATTGCAATCTGTGAAAGCAGGGGGAAGTACAGTCTCCTAATTAGTCATTTGTCCATTTATTACAACAAACTTCAGAACATGGGCTCAAAGCGCTTTTATGCCCTTGACTTGATTTAAAAAATAAAAAAAAAACTCTTAATGGGCTATTGTGATGCAAGCACTTGCCACATCTCACTTTCAGTTAATGAGTCAATTTATGTATTTTTAAACACCCTAGCAAAACATTTATGGCAATAACTGCTAATTAATTATCACTGAGAGTGAGCTGCTGATCTGTTCATAGTTTGATTGAACCTATCAATCCCAAAAAATAAATGAGCCTCCCTTGCCAGGACTATGTGAAGAATGTAAGTGAACTTGTTCTCAAACAGCATTTTATGAATGGCAAAAACTAAAAATGTAATAAAAAGCACTACTAACTATAAGCAACTAGCCTCCTTCCATGTGCTTTTAAGATGTAGAACAGCTGATTTATACCAATTACAGTCCACTTCAGGGACTGCCCTCCCTACATACCTGATGGGCTGCATTTCAGAAGCCGATTCATCAAATATGGTAAATGGGACCTCAGAAGACGAACCTAGTGCAGGAGAATAAATAAAAATATGATGCCTTAAAAACCCAGGTCTACCAAATAGAACTTCTACATAAAATACGGCTATAGCAGCTGACACATTGATGATCAGATCACATACACAACCATTTTGTAGCACATGGTGATCTAACAGAAATAATATTGCCCTAACACAGCATTACAGGAACAGTATATACTAGAAATACACTCAATGGCGTTAAGTATGACTTACAAAGAGGAGAGGAAACATCCTGCTGAACACTCTGTAAGGATAGGATCCCCAACCTATAAAAAGGGAATAAAAGGTAATTGATCTCGTGCTTGAATGATGCACGGATAACAAAAAAACCTAGATACAGAACTCTGATGCGATTCAAAATTTGCATTATATTTATATGAAATGGAGTATTCTAACTATTAAATTGGAAGCATCTACATTAAGCACCTTTAAAATTAAGTTTAATACATTCCATAAAAAAAAAAAAAAAAAAAGTATAGTAAGATTTCATTGCTTGAAGAAACCACAAAACATAACCAAGACTCCTCTCTGCTGATGTGTAAACTGACCGATTTCAATTAGTTATGAGAGGGTGTGACGTCAAGAATTCTGTGGAGACTGAAATTACCCACCAGGCCCCCCACTTGAGCAGTGATGATCAAAATGTATGCCATGGTCTACAATTAGCCCTAAGTGTGAGAGAGACATTGTGCAGCAACTTTGGGTGTTATGATGAGTTGTTCTTGTAGTAGAATAGGTGTTAGAATTTTTGTTTTTGATACTGCATATTCTACTTCACAAGTGTCTTGGTACTTTTGTTTTAGAGACAAAGCAGCCACATGAATGAACATAAGTTCTCATGACATGTTACGGAGGTCTATGCAGGATATGAAAATACTAATACTACTAACAGAATGAAAATACTAGTAAAAACTTCCTGTTCAATGAACGTACCTTTGGGGAGCAGCAATTGAGCTTCCTTCATGCTTGGGGAATTGCTCATCTTGCGCCAGCTGAGAGAGAAGGATCAAATCTCACATAAAAATGTACCAGTTTAAGTTTTTTGTCTTTTGTATGTTTTATATTATTAAAAATTTTAACATTTTAAAGTCTACCACATTTGTAAGAAGGCTGCATGGCAGAATGTACTTTACCAATTCTAAAACCACAATATCAAAGTACATGCACACCCTTAAACAAAAATAGTGCAAAATGGCTTGAACCGTTAAATATTATGCAAGCACTAACATTTACGATTATAATGACATTTCCACAGAGCCCAGGTACATGATATTTACAATGAATACTGATTATCTATCAGACATCTAGATTATCAATACATTTTGTTTAGAAACATAATTATACATAATTTCTTACCTGGAATGAAGCCACTTCTGGTTTAACACAATCATTTGTTTCAGAAAAAGGAGAGAGGATGGGGCAGTGTACAGGAGGAGGCATCAAATTATTAGAGAGTCTGTAAAAAAAAAGATATATCATTATATATATATATATATTTTTTAATAATAAAAATAATAATAATACTAATAATAATAAATTGTTATTATTATTATTAGAAACTGTTACATTAGAAGAGTAGAATAGACTGCAGCAAAGAGTCTCAGCAGAGAAATATTATTACTCTTAGGAGTCATCATCAATTTGCTTTCATGTACGGATTGATCAAGGTGCCACTTGCCTTCTGGGCTGCGTTTCAGAAGTAGATTCATCAAATATGGTAAATGGACAATCAGAAGACGAACCTAGTGCAAGAAACAAAAAAAACAAAAAATCCATTGATACTTACTTCAGATGAGACATCTACCATGGTTCTGTGGTCCTATGATGGGTTTCTCATTAACGATTTTTAGAGTTGGAAGAATGGATTTCAATTGCAGTCTGACTGTGTAAAATACTAAGACCCAATCAAACCACAAACTTTGGCAGTTACATTTTTCCTGTGTATTCCTGCAGCACCAGCTTCCTCTAACACACAGATTTTTGTATTAATAAAAAAAAAGGCAGCAACCTTTACCATGTGGCATTGGATGTAAATTTGCAGCCAAGTATCATAGATTAAACGAGGGGAGGGGACCATATTGCATGGTAATACAAGAGCAGAGTATGTTGTCCACATAAATAAATCCACAAACTGCATAATAAATTAAAATACGGTGGAATGGTGGAATGCAAATATATCTGAATAAGGTTTACAATATATAGCCAGTTTGTCATTATTAAAAAAAGAAGTTTGGTGCGAGTGCAGTAGTGGTTATGAGGAGAGTAGCTTACATTTCCTTATGGCGACTGATTTGTGCAATATTATCAGATTATTAAAGATCTATAAGATGTGGTCATCTAACACAATAAGAACTAAAAACAGCATAGTATGTAAAATGTTGTCTGTTCTAACAAACCATTAAGAATTAGCCAAAGGGTTTTACTCACCCAGAGGGGAAGGCTGGTCCTGTTGCACATTCGGTAAAGAAAGACCTCTCACCCTATAAAAAAAAAAAGAGAACAAAGACAAGATTTACATAGTAAAACACAAGCTGGCAAAAAACACAACAATAATTGAGCAAAATTTATAGAAACGATATTGGCAGATACAAGTCTGGAGCATAACATAGTGTGAATAGATCTGTGGACTAAATATCTACATAAAAAAGGACCAATACAGAGAACAATTCTAATCACATTTGGGATGTATGTAACAAACCGCACTAACACTTCTGTAAACCATGAGCATAAAAGCAGGTTAAAGAAAATCTTACATTTTTAGACTAGTGCATAGCATGACTTGCTTTTTATCCTTCCTGTACAGGCACAGACCAGAGAAATCAGAATGTTCACTTTGTTCTGAAGAGAGACAACATGGAAATCTTTAACCCTATAAACTTGCTAAAATTAAAATTTTATAAAAAATAATGCCTTAATATTAGCTCATAGCTTACCTACTGCCAATTTACATAGTTACAGGCTTCATAAACATGTGAAGAGGAGTCATTCAGCTGTTGGAGGAGTTTACAACAATACAATACTTTAAGAAGCAGAAAGAATGTCTTGTGAACATACCTTGGATGAGCAGTAACAGAGGTTTCTGTAAATTCTGTGAGAGGTGGAGGATCAGCTGCAAGCGGTTCTGCATCTGCAGGAGAAAGAGGTGTAGATTCTGCTGGGGAGCGCTGCTCCGTACATGGCACCTGGTCCTGTGCACGCTGAAAGAGAAGGACAATGTGTTCGATTAGTTTATAACTCCCATATCCATGCCACCAATGCAAAATTATAAAAACAGTATTCAAGTGGATCTTACCCTCTCAGATAATATGGAACACTCCAAATCTATTAGACTTAAGAGGAGCTGCGCTGACAAAATGTTATTAATGGATATAAAAAACGTATACAACCTATAAATGACTAGGGCTGATATTTACATTAGCATGCGATTTCCCCAGCTCCTATTAGACTTGCAAAGCTGTCCTACATTGTAGATGGCATAAAAATAAGATACAAGATAACTATCATCTTTAAAAGGCACAAGTGAATTACAGCTCAAGAGACCACTACAATATCAAAATGCTATAAAGTTCTCCATACCAAAGTGTACATATTATAATAAGTTACAACAACATTGTAAAGACAAAAATGTCAATCACAGTTCTCCAAGAAGCCCTTTTTGTTAAAACCTATACAAAAAAAAAAAAGTAATGGAACTTGATTTAATAGATACTGTAGATAACTCTGGTAAAGTGTGCTGGTAAATTATTCCCAATGTGCAATCTGATTATTCAAATAAGGATTCAGCATGGATTTTGCTAGGTATTTAATATGTATTTAATATATATATATATATATATATATATATATATATATATATATATATATATATATATATATAAATAAATAAAAGAGGTGCTCATCAGAGAACAAACCAACCTTAATAGGCTAGTTCTATAGCCATGATAAGCAACTCTGAGAGCAACCTCTTTTAGCTCACTTGTGCCCTTCATAGGGAGAAATATCCTGTAGTATATCAGTCTGGTCCCACTCAAAAGAGTGACCCAGGCACGAAATACCAGGCAATTCTACCCTGAACCGGAGAAATAGCAAACCACAGACGCGTTTCAGCCTTTATGGGCCTGGTCAGTGAGGTGCAGCTGAACGCCCCAAGGCACAGTGAGCAAGGGGCCCACGTCTGGAGTCCCCTATTACCCTTAGGGAGACTAAACCCTAAAGGTAATTTGCATATACAAAACAACAAAGTCAGAGGTGCTCATCCCCTTTGTTTTATTAAGAAGTGCTTATAAGCCCTGTTTTTACTGCCTAAAATAAAACAAACAGACCCTGTATGGGTCTGCCCACTGCAGTGTATGCAGACACAGACTCTGTAGGGCTGAATGTACAGTGTAGTGTCCTAGCCTATCAGGGACCACGTCTCTGCAGTATGTCACAGAGATATACTCACTGTTAGTATAAGCCACTGTACAGCAGAGTCTGCGTTTTCACAAGCTGCAGTGGGCAAACCTATACAGGGACTATTTGCTCAATTTTAGGCAGTTATACCTGAGCTTATAAGAGCGAACGTAATAAAATAAATAAAAGTAAATTTAATATACACAGGTATATCCCTAGTAAAATCCAGAAACCTTTCATATCCCTTTAATATAACAGACAAAGCCCCACAATACTAGTCATACTGCATGTGTCTATCTTAAGCTTTCTCCATCCTTTTACCGGTTCCGGGATACTGTCTTCTCTTCCGAGACACCTATCTTTAAGCTGCTTTTCCATTTCCTCAATCTGTCTTTCCATTTCCTGTCTCCGCAAAGCACGGGCCTTCAGTTCCTCTGAAAAAGGAGGAAGAAATCGGATAAAAAAAAAAAAAAAGTCAATAAATCTTCGTACTTTAACAATAAAACAAATTTAATCAGGAGTGTTCACTTTATCTTTAGAAAGAAAGACTTTTCTTATTGGGTGTCTGATTAGAAAGAGGATCATCAAATATAAAAATAAATTATCCTGAGCAAACTGGCTGCTCCCTTCTGTGTGGTCGCAATGGAAAGAAATCAAGACACTGAAGAGATTGTAAAGGCTAACATTGATTTAAAAAAACAAAAACAAAAAAAAACAGATGTATGACCATTGTACAAATTTCAGTCTACCGCCCTAGACAAAAAGGGACTTTTGAACTTTTTAGCCTTAAGATATTTCTGAGCGCACAAGTATAAACACAATATTGCTAAAATAAAGCATGCTCTTTAAAACGCATCTGTAGTGTATTCCAATCCAAAGAATTTGACATGTTGGCTTTTCTCTATGCTTGTCCCTGTGTGAGGTAAGCTGTAAATCTCCATATTGCTTCTTCCAATGCACACGGTCAGTAGCTTTTTATTGATCTCCACGTTCATACAGAGCAGCTGCTAGTACTTCTACTTATGGTTGCAGGTCAAACAATGTGGACATAAAGAACATGTACCTTCAGCGTTTGCAGTAGGGCTATGTCTTCAAAAAGCAATACACAAATTTATATAACTGGGTCAGGCATGGCTTTCCTACTATACCCTTAAATGTTCACAGTTTATTTACTACAGTATGGTATCTGAATAGAAAAGATGAGAAGCACCTTTTTGTAAACAAATGTTGTTGCTTTATTAGAAATTGGCATATTACTTATTCATTAAACTGCTTTACCAGCACATGTTTTTCAAATACTGTACTGTAAAGGTAAATTAAAATTGAAGGTGCTGTTATAGTTCAGCTATCACGACCCCCCCCCAAAAAAAAATCTCTTTATGAGAAAACTTGTACTGAAAAAGTGTTTATTTTCCCCCATCGTCTTAGGCCTAGTGCTCTTCTCATTTTTTTTTCTCCCAAACTGATAATTTTTGCAGCAGAGCCATTACTGCACAGATTTAGTAGCCTGAGAGAGTCTTAGAGTCTGAAAAAACCTGCTGTGAACTCCTTGACTGATTGAAAAGGATAATAGGAGCTCCAGCATAAAGAAACAAGCAATTTTCTTCATACGGTTTCTCACAAAAGATAAAAAAAAAAAAAATCATAATAAACTGCATTGTTTATACAGATCTTTATTACTACTGAACAAAAAATAGCAATGATAAATGGCAAAAAAGCAGAGATTTATGTTAAATAAAGTATTCAACCACTTTTATGTAATGAAGTCCCTTTAATAGCAGATATCTACCTTCTCTCTTCTTGCGCAGTTTTGCCATGTACATTTCCGCTCTGATCTCCTCCAGAGAGAATTCATCCACGCCTGCATATACTTTGTTCTTGCAGTACATAACCCGCTCCTCCTTTCCTTGGGTTACATTCTGTATCCTCTGTAGGGGGTCTTCCTCCTTTCCAGGCTTGCGGGCACTTAAGACGCTGGTGATTGCAGGGTTAACCTTGCAGGGGGTTCTAATAAATGCAGAAAATCATTCAGTGGCTTCACTTAAGTTTAACATCCTGTATATATTATTTATAGTATGTATGCACACGTTTCTATTAACAGCTGTGTTGAAGGGCATTAGTTGGCATGCAACCAAGACATAAATACATGCAATTATCTATTTATATAAAATATTTCACTCAAATAGAGATTTTGTATTATATATTAATTAAACTTACACTGTCGCCTGTTGTGCAGACTCCTCCACATAGGGAATGAAGTTTGGTATGATGGGGGCAGGCTCCAAGTTGGGCATCGTGTGACTGCTGCGAGAGGACTAAACAAAAAAACAGAGGAGCAATGAGTAAAGCATCATGTACTACATTTGATAATAATGCAAGAATAAATGTTAAAGTTACAAATAATATATATATATATATATATATATATATATATATATATATATATTCCAACCTTGGCTTTGCAGTAAAGCTGTGTAATACAGCATGCATAAGCTTAAAAGGAAGCCATGTTTGATGATGGCTACGGAATGAAGAGCAATGCATTTGTGGGCACATTTGTGTGTCCCAGATCAACTTCCCAGAATGTTTTTCTCGAAACGCTGAGCTGGAAACAGGTTTTTTAAACTTGCTTTAGACATTTAAATGTGAACACAGATGTACTGTACGTTTTATTTACTATATATATATATATATATATATATATATATATATATATACACACACACACACATACAAGAAGACATGCTTTCATGCTACAAAAGAAGGAGGAAATGGCCACTTTAAAAGCATATCTAAGTCTCCTGGATTATGAATGCTTCTAATAGAGGAGGATCAGTAGTGTATGCAAAGTGAACATTAAGAAACTCACCCTGAGGTTTGCTAAATCTCTTGAGTTTGCAAGCAGCAGCTTTTGTTAGTCAACACTTCTGAAAATCTCTGCTAAAATTAGCATAAAATGCATAATTCATTTTGGCCAATCACAGGCAGCTAATACAATGTAACAATCAATGATTGCAGTTTGTGCAGGAAGGAATCCTGATGTGTAGGTCCCCTGTAGAAGGAAGTAGGGGAGAGACAGACACTGATCTGTAGATGTTTGAATTGAGCTGCTGTTGGCTTGAAGGTTAATAAAGGGTTATAAATCCATATTTGAATACAGTGTTTATATTGGTAGGTTTCAGGTGCCTATGTAGGCAGCTCTGGGATGTAGGAAACAAGTGTTATTTTTAAATAAAATAAATGTATGTGCGTATAGAATGACAATGTAATGCGTGTTTCTGATATAAGCAGAATGTGAGATTAGAGGGAAACTAAATCAGATTTGGCAACTTAAATTCAAAAAGGCTTAAACCAAAAAAAATAAGACTAAACTTGGCCTGGGATTTCTTTAAAAGAACTGTGACAACACAGCAAGAAGTGATTACGATATAAACTCCCCACCCTAAAACGCCTGTGCTCATACCCGTTTCGAGTTCCAGGGCCCTGGCTTCAGCTCGTTTTCCTTTGCGCGGACTGGTGGAGGTGCTTCCCATGGCTGTGGATTAAGAAAAGGAAGTTGTCCAGCAACCGGCGCCGTCGAATTCTCGTCAAAAACAGCAAAACGAGACTGTCTGGGGATTTGCTGTTGAGGAGCTGCCTGAGCACTGAGGCTTTGGCTTCGGGCTAAACACAGGTAAATTATGCAACAATTTAGTCCGATTAGCAAAAGCAGTCCAATCACATACTTCCTTAAAAAGTAAAGATGCAATACATTTTAATTATCTTTGTTGAATTATTTTAGAAACAAGTTATTGCTAATATTAGAGAAAAACAATCCAGTATAAGGATATATTTCAACACCTGTGAATGATTCAATTAGCACATACGTTTGACTGCATCTCCTACTCGGCTGACTGGGACCCTAGCTTTATTCTTCCCTTTAGATTTTAGATCAGCTAGGGTGCTGCGCTGTGGTTCAGAGACATCAGAGTCGTCATCATCTTGTCCCTCTGCGATTCCTTGTACAATCTGACGAGAGACGCGAGCTTGGAACTGCCTGCAAATAAATCTTCATGTAAGCAATGCTTGACAAGTTCCTAGAAGCCAGGTCATGTTGGCCAAAAAAATAAAATAAAATTCTGGCTCCCAATTTTTTTTTTTTTTTCGAATTTAGCATATATCTATAGAACCCAACTTATCTGTCTAAGACAATTTAATATAATTTCACAGGGTACTAGATTCAGCCTAGTTTAAACTTATTTGTTATTCTTAAATATTTTTTTCTGGATTCTTTTTTTCTTCTTTTGTCCCAAACCTCTCTTCAAGATCCTACAGATAGGCCACGAGTTAGGTCAAACACTGTGTGAATACAACGGTGAAGCAATTTGAGACTACACTGACTGTTGAATAATTGTTACCTTACCTTTGTTCACATACACTGTTTGACCTACAGTGGATATAAAAAGTCTACACACCCCTGTTAAAATGTCAGGTTTCTGTGCTGTAAAAAAATTAGACAAAGATAAATCATTTCAAAACTTTTTCCACCTTTAATGTGACCTATAAACTGTACAACTCCATTGAAAAACAAACTGAAATCTTTTAGATGAAGGGAAGAAAAAAGAAAAGAAAAATAATGTGGTTGCATAAGTCTGCACACCCTCTTATAACTGGGGATGTAGCTGTGTTCAGAATTAAGCAATCACATTCCAAATCATGTTAAATAGGAGTCAGCATACACCTGCCATCATTTAAAGTGCCTCTGATTAACCCCAAATAAAGTTCAGCCGCTCTAGTTGGCCTTTCCTGGAATTTTCTTAGTCGCATCCCACAGCAAAAGCCATGGTCCACAGAGAGCTTCCAAAGCATCAGAGGGATCTCATTGTTAAAAGGTATCAGTCAGGAGAAGGGTACAAAAGAATTTCCAAGGCATTAGATATACCATGGAACACAGTGAAGACAGTCATCATCAAGTGGAGAAAATATGGCACAACAGTGACATTACCAAGAACTGGAGCTCCCTCCAAAATTGATGAAAAGACGAGAAGAAAACTGGTCTGGGAGGCTACCAAGAGGCCTACAGCAACATTAAATGAGCTGCAGGAATATCTGGCAAGTACCGGCTGCGTGGTACATGTGACAACAATCTCCCGTATTCTTTATATGTCTGGGCTATGGGGTAGAGTGGCAAGACGAAAGCCTTTTCTTACGAAGAAAAACATCCAAGCCAGGCTACATTCTGCAAAAACAGATCTGAAGTCTCCCAAAAGCATGTGGGAAAAGGTGTTATGGTCTGATGAAACCAAGGTTGAACTTTTTGGCCATAATTCCAAAAGATATGTTTGACGCAAAAACAACACTGCACATCACCAAAAGAACACCATACCCACAGTGAAGCATGGTGGTGGCAGCATCATGCTTTGGGGCTGTTTTTCTTCAGCTGGAACTAGGGCCTTAGTTAAGATAGAGGGAATTATGAACAGTTCCAAATACCAGTCAATATTGGCACAAAACCTTCAGGCTTCTGCTAGAAAGCTGAACATGAAGAGGAACTTCATCTTTCAGCATGACAACGACCCAAAGCATACATCCAAATCAACAAAGGAATGGCTTCACCAGAAGAAGATTAAAGTTTTGGAATGGCCCAGCCAGAGCCCAGACCTGAATCCGATTGAAAATCTGTGGGGTGATCTGAAGAGGGCTGTGCACAGGAGATGCCCTCGCAATCTGACAGATTTGGAGTGTTTTTGCAAAGAAGAGTGGGCAAATCTTGCCAAGTCAAAATGTGCCATGCTGATAGACTCATATCCAAAAAGACTGAGTGCTGTAATAAAATCAAAAGGTGCTTCAACAAAGTATTAGTTTAAGGGTGTGCATACTTATGCAACCATATTATTTTATTTTTATATTTTTACTTCCCTCCACCTAAAAGATTTCAGTTTGTTTTTCAATTGAGTTGTACAGTTTATAGGTCACATTAAAGGTGGAAAAAGTTCTGAAATGATTTAGCTTTGTCTCATTTTTTTACAGCACAGAAACCTGACATTTTAACAGGGGTGTGTAGACTTTTTATATCCACTGTAAATGATGGCCTATCTGTTCGGTCTTGAGGAGAGATTTGGGAATTACTGCTATTGATTTTAGAATCATATTGTAGAAGCTTGTCAAGTTGCAGTTATTAGTGCCAGTCTTTTGTACCTGTGTTGGACTTCCAGCTTATCTAAAGGTTCTGCTTTGCGTTGAATTCCCTCTTGAAAAATGGAGTCAGCCTTCTTGTAATTTCCCCGGGTTTCATTCTCCTCTGCCCATGTGATATATAGTTGGGCATGGGATATGCCAATCCCTTCACTATGCAAGTAGCTGTACAAATCCAGAGGCTCTGAGCATAGCTGTGCCTGTAGCCAAAAAATTGCAAGGCAAGAGATTGAAAAAATACTGAAAAGGCAGTGGTTAACTCCACCTTCTCTATACTAATGACACTATTGAAATGATCTTAACAAATATGAAACATAAAATGAAAATCTTCATAAAATCAGTTAAATGGGCAGTGAAAGTTCCATAAAATCAGCATAAATATAAAAGGGATATAGACATATTTCTCTCTCTCTCTCTTGCATCAGAAGGACATGTGTCACAGTGCTTATCATAGTCTTCCCCTCCAAATAAAGCTTTCAGAGCACAACTTGGTAAACAGTTTTTACTTAATAGCTTTCAGGGAAAAATAAAATAAAAAAAAGTTATAAATGTTTAAAACATGATCTTTTAAATGCTTCAAACAAACAAACAAAAAAGATGTGTTCCATGCCAATTTAAATCTATGATATTTTAATTACTGAATGAGAAGCCTATCCGTTTGGAAAATGAAGAACAACGTTGATGGTCTTTGGCCATTAAACAAAAGAAAACATTTATTTTACAGGTCTGTCTGTAGGGTAATACGAGTTATTTACTTCTACTCAAGTGATTCTTGAACATACTATGAATATCATACTTACAAACTTGAGCCAGAGGTTGAGATAGCGCAGGTCTCCATAATAACGCTTCTCTTGGTAAAAGTTTTTGACAGCTCTCTCAAGCAGTGGGGCCAGGTTACTCTCATTCCCACCCTGAGGAAACGCCTGCTCAGCCCACTTTATATACCTGGGCAAAAGAAAATGTCAAATTAAAAAGGCACAATCTTCAAATTAAGCAGTTTAGAGCCTACCTTACGGATCATCCATCCTGCTTTTGTTTAGAAGGAGCTTAACTAGACAAAGTGGAGGTTCCACATATGGCATCATTTAGATCTATAGGTAATAAATAGTTATCAGTAGAAAACAGTTTACCTACCAATCAGTCTTTCTGGTCCACTCAAAGCACCAGCTTTTTTTTTTTTATTATGGATAATTATTGTTTTCCCACTGTTGTCTGGCAGTATGGTTTTCAGTCTAAAGCCACAGGAAATTTGGCAAGCCTGAGCAGCCCCATGGGGATAACAAGCCTTGCGTCTCCTAAGCTAAAGGAAGTAGGGACAAACCAAGGATTTACACTTGCGGTTTATAAGTGTAAAGGTATTTTTGCAGACTAGTCAAGCATTGTAATGGAAAAACCTGGAATTTATCAAAGTGAGAATAGTACAATATATACAGTGCCTCCATCAAGTTGGCTACAGCCATGTTTGTCCAGGGACAAGATAAAACACAAGGTAACAGAGAACCTAGGGCCACAAACTGAAAGGACACAGAAAAGTAGACAATGAGAAATTAGATTTAATTTTCTATAAAAGACATCACTCACCTGTCCCAAACATCCAAGGGATCTTCACCAGAATAGAAACGCAGTTCTGACTCAAAAGCTCTGAGAAAATAATAAATAATACTTACACACATACTAATAAATATTAAATATATACAAACACAAACATTTATCTAGAATGTCTTACTCCCTCTATGTATGGGAGCAGTATAATACATATAGACATAGAGTACCTGACCTCCAGAGCATACAGTCTACGAACTTGCACCAATGAGCAGGTCATTGTAGAAAATGACAGAGCTGGTGCAAGAGACCCCAAAACTATCAGTTCTCAGAGAACCCTTTTGCTTGCCTGGGATAAGGAAATTATTAGTACCACTAGCAGTTAAAACGGTTCACTACAAACCTTTAATTTTAGATGGAAATTTACCTTGAACAGTAAATTTATATGCATAATATAGATGAGACAGACCAACTGATGAGAGTTTTTAAAGATATTATCATGACATTTATAATAAATTGATATTTAATAAAAAATAATTCTAAAAGTGATTGTGAGCAACCCAGCTCTACTGTCAATGTAAGTGTAGAAGATGAAAGAAAATGAATAAAGTGTTGATGTTACGGGTATCTAGAAATGAGTAAAGTAAGCATAAGGCCTCAAAAGGCTGCTCTATTTTATAGATCTGAATGATATGACTTTACAGCATAAATGGCATTTGTCTGCAGTAGTCACTTATTTGTAAAGTGATCTAAACCGTGAACACTTTTTAAATCCATCTAAATCCCCAATTTGTAATCCAAGAGGCACTAATATGCTAGATATCTAATGTGAGCTGCAAAATTCAATTCACTTATAACCCCATATCGATTAAATTAATATGCAAACGGATTTTGTTTTTTATGATGCCAGACAGCCAAACCTCACAGCTCTGTCTGTTATTTAAAGGTATATGGACGTTTGTGTGATATCATGTGTGTAAGTTTGTCTGATTGGCCGTGTCTCATATCAAATCATTTTATTCTGTAGCTTTGTAATTCAAAGTACATTTGTAATTTACTGTGTGAGCTCCACCCTGAAGGTACCTATGTAGGCCAATGAGCTGTGCGGAAAGGGGCCCAGCTGTCAGTACAATGGCTGCCTCTTGGGCATCTTTGTCTCAGCCAGCGAGAGGGCAACAGATGCATTGTTGTACCTGATTGGCTACAACTAATTAAGAATTTTATGCTAATTTAGCTTTCAATTTCAGGGGTGTTCTTTCTCAAAATCAACGGTCTTAAAACTGAAGACATTTTGCAGACTTTAGGGAAGGTTTATTCAGGTTTATTTAAAGATTTTTTCTTTTTTTTTTTTAATCCAAACGTGTTTATACACTACTGATTCTCCTCTATCAGATGCATTCATAATCCAGGAAACATGCTTTTACCTTTAAGGCAAATAAATATCTATCTGAATTTCATTCTTATGTGTTGTACATATATACTCAAATTATTCTGATCTCCTGAATACTGGTCATGCCAGAGTACACCAATGATACCGGTCACACACTTACTGCTTCTGTTGCTGGATACTGGTTTGACTGCTACTCATCTGCTGGGATAAACCCACTTGTAAAGTGGACATGGCTCTTCCCTTACGCAGAGGCTGCACATTTTCTTTGCTCAGCTCCCAGTTGTCATCACCTTTCTCCATTGTAAAATACCTGTGGAAAAGAGGTAATTATTCAGATACTCATATAATGGATAAGATTATATAGACACATTTATAAAGTATAATAATTTAAAAAGTAATTAATTGACTACCCCACAAGTTGATTTCTGGCAAATGAAAACACTGACATGCTACTCCAGCACAATCCCACCAAATGGCAATGCCAAGGGATAGAAACATAACATAAACGAGGAACATATCCCACAGCCACTCCTCACTGAACACTAATTATACTCCACATCCCCAATCCCCTCTCGGTGATAATGATGCTAATACCAGTTGTCAATGTCACCACCTCACATCCACTCTGTACAAATGACACGCCCACAGTGACAATACCACCCACACTGAGTGGCAGCGCCACGTAAGGACTGAAACTGAACAATACGGTCATCCTCTAGTCACACTAATTACCCAACTGGTTGGCAATGTCAAAGCCTCACTGGGTGCAAATACCACTCCAGTTATCCCTAACATAACCACACGCCATGCGGTAACGTGCTGCACACAGATCGATTACAACATATCACTATTGTCAGCACTTCCCATTCACCCAGCCCGGATAACATAGACATATTCCTCACCCAGCCCGTGCCCGCTCTCCCGGGTGATTATTCCTGTTACAGCCCGTGCTTCCCAGTGTCCACACTTAACGCATTCAAAATCAACCGCCGACACCTCATTGGATAGTTGTGTGCAAAGCGTTATCTCCTATTGGTGGGTGATTTCCTTCTCGATGTCTATTGGCTCAGACTGACCACGGGACATGGAAGCTCTTCCCAATGAATCATGGGAGTTGTAGTTTATACTGTATAAATCATGGAGGGGTTATAAATCTATTTCCAGGGATTCCATGTCTTCGGGTAGGGTGTTGACCTTGTTATTTACATATCGATACTTCTCAACTTACATGGTAGCCTGCATACTATCTTTTACCCCATAATAGGCGAACACATGTATCACTTTATGTGTATGTAATAGGCCCTGCTAGGCCTTGGCTTAATGGAGAACCTTGTGTGAAAATATGTACTTGCCTCTTATATACAGCAATAGAGAAGAACAGGACACAAGCCTATTATTTATCTGTCAGCATTCTTACTTTTTTTCATCGCAAAACACATAATACAAACCATTTAGACTCAAAAAACATTATTATTTACCAACCATTTAGACTCAAAAAACATTATTATTTACCTCACAATATATTCCTAACCAACGTACCTCACATAAATACATTTATTAATATTTACCTTGCAAAGCGTTCATAACCAACTTACCTCACATAAATACATTTTTTTTTAATATTTACCTGACAAATTTTGGATTGCAATTCCTTACTAATCTCCTCCCAAAACATTCTCTCTTTTTACCATACAAAACAAATATGTCTTTATCTTTAATCTCACTCCAATACAAAATGTTCCATGTGCCTCACAAAACATACCTTTTGAGTTACCTCACAAACACATATATATTAATTAAATGTTAATGCCAGAAAAGACACATTTCCATCTGACCTCAGCAAGGTCCAGTTGGGTATGTGCACATAATGATTTATCCACAATTGACATATTAAACATATAATAATTAGACACAGACCACTTTTTGGAAGAATAACTGGCCACAGCGTTTTATTGGTAAACACAAATGACGTAATAACAATAAATAAATAAACATAACCACAAGGGGAGGAGCCAGGCCCGAGACAGTACCCATTACGCCCTGAACCCTCGTCCAGGGCCTACCGTTATGGAACATCCGTACCACCATAGGGTAGGATCTCACACATTTTACCACTGTCCCGGTGACTCCCCTCACCACCCGCCGCTGCGACAATCACATAAACATATTTTGAGAACATATCATATACAGTAAATCAAATATCCTGCACCACAAGTGCATAAGACAATAAACAAGATACTTCCTCCAACTTGTCTTTTTCATCCATAGTTTGTTTTTAAATAATAATAATTTATTTATTTATTTTATTTATTATTTATTTATTTTTAAACATACAACATATACATATCTTAATAATATTTTAGGGGTGGGTGGGTATCCTCATCTGTGGCCAGCTAGGGGCCAATGACCATTTGGCGCCAAACCAGCCTATAAATGGCTCCACCCCCACCCAGCTAGCCACCTCCTCTACATACCCCGGACCTGCGAGGTCAAGTGGTCCCTCCTCCCAACCCCAGTGACTGGGGTGGCCTATGGGCCCTTCATTTTACTTCAGAAAACAAATTTTCCTCAACTCACAAATGCAGAGTTTCTTTTTTTCTTATTCTTAAATCACAAATTTCACAATTTTTTTTAACCAAACAGCACATTTATTATTTTTCCTCATGAAAATGCACAATTTCCTATTCTTTTACCTCACAAAATAATCATCCCCTCTGCTTTTCCACAGAAAGCACTCTCTTTTACTCTTGAGGGCACCTCTTAACACGGTACCATCAAACTCCCCTTCTGGATCACTACCTTGTTGTGGTAAAGGAGCTAATGAACTTCAGTGAAGCTGTGAGCTAAACCATGTAGGGTCATCCATGATGGGCAAGTCATAGCAGAGAAGTCAGACAAATCACAGTGGACTGGAGAAGGAACCCATTCCAGTATCTTTGCCAATATAATTATACTAGCGACTTGTCCGTCAAAAAATGACGGCAATAAGATTGTAAGGCAGGTAATGGTGTTTGGTTGAGACATTAATTTTGTTGGTGTTCAGAGATCCTTTGGTGCTCATTGCGAGCTGAGCACTGAGCGCCTTCAGCACTCATTACGTGGCTCGCAATGAACGCTGAAGTGGCTGTTGGTTGTTTGTGTGCTATGAGTCATTTTTGTATGCTAATTAAATAATTAATACATTCATAAATGAATATACTTTACCTATTTTGAAGTGATATATGCAGGAAGCATTGTGTTGAAGAGCTGACAATCTGTTTTGATGTTGCTGCAGCATACAATGTCTGTTTTCACTGTTGTGGAGCTGATGTGTAAGTGTCAGCAATGTGTGCAGTGTGTAGTGTAAATAGTGTGCGTGCGCGAGGGGAAGCCGTTAGTGTAGCTGTGTACTTCCGCATTGTGTAAGTTAGTGTATGTGGTATGCGGCTGTGGATGATTTAGCGGCCTTGTTAATAGTGTATCTTGGACCTCGTACGGCTTTTTCGTGAAAATCCGTATGTGCTTGGTGGTGTTTTGCGTGCTTAGGGTCCTGTAGCCTTGTTTTTTTTTTTCGGCAGCCATTTTTTCTCTCGCTTAGGGGATTTTCGTGTTTCTTCACTTTTGAATTTCTACTTAAATTGAGGTGTAACTTCAGTTGCAGAGGTCCTGGGTACCCCCCCCCCCCCCCCTTGGTGTGGGTAAGGTTTTTATGTATTTGGTGTGTGTATTTATTGTGTTTCTATTGTTTTCATGTGCGTACGGGTCGGGCGTTAAGGTCATATTTTTGCGTCCTTGTTAATAGGGTATTTTGGACCTCGTACGGCTTTTTCGGAAAATCTGTATGTGTTTCTTGGTGTTTTGCGTGTTTAGAGTCCTGTATCCTCCTTTCCACATTTCTTTACGACCTCGCAAAAATACGACCTTACCTCTCAAAACCTGCGCACATCAAAACATTAAAAACACAATAAATACACACACTAAATACATAAAATGCTTACCGACAGCAAGGGGGCGCACCCAGGATCTCTAAAACTGAAGTTACATCTCAATTTAAGTAGAAATAGAAGAGTTTAGACACTCTAAAATCCGCTAAGCGAGAGAAAAAATGGCCACCGAAGAAAACGAGGCTACAGGACCCCAAAGACGCAAAACACCACCAAACACATACAGATTTTCTGAAAAAGACGTACGAGATCCGAAAACAAGGACGCAACCCGTGCGACCCTAAAAACATTACAAACACAATAAATACACACAACAAACACATAAAAAGGTTACCCACAGCAAGGGGGGGGGGGGGGGCACCCAGGACCTCTGCAAGTGAAGTTACACCTCAATTTAAGCAAATTACAGAGTTTAGAGTTTAGACACCCGAAAATCACCTAAGCGAGAGAAAAAAAGGCCGCCGAACAAAACAAAAACGAGGCTAAAGGACCCTAAACACGCAAAACACCACCAAACACCTACGGATTTTCCCGAAAAAGCGGGACGAGATCCGAAAAGGACGCAAAAATCAGCCACAGCCGCGTACCACACATAAGGACCAATTTAAAAACACTAACGCACGCACACTATTACACTACACACTGCACACATTGCTGACACAGCAGCTCCACAGCACTGATGCTGCAGCAACATGAAAACAGATTGCCAGCTCTTCAACACAAAGCTTCCTGCATATATTACTTCACAATAGGTAAAGTATATGAATTTATCATTTTATTAATTATTCATTGGCATCCAGAACAAAACACACTACGCTGCTCATAGCACACAAACAAACAACAGCCTCGCAATGAGCGCCAAAGGCTCTCAGCGCGAGGCTTCCAATGAGCGCCGAAGGATCTAGGAACACCAACAAAATGAATGTCGCACACAAACAACATTACCAGCCTTACAATCTTATTGCCGTCATTTTTTGACGGGCAAGTCGCTAGTTTTATCATAATAGTGGACAAATAGCTCAAAACTTCAATTTTACAACAATTTTATTTACACAATTTAAAAAACAAAAAATACGCAGCATAACCAAAACTGCAGGATCACAGAATTGAATTACTCAGGAGTTCACAAAATGACCCTAGTAAAGGTTAAAGTACAGGACAATAATGACCCAATTGCCAAAAATACAGATTGAATATATGTTCAAAGTTGCTTGAACAGGAGTACAAGAATGACCCTAAGAGGGTCTATGTGTAAGGTTATGGATCTAGTCTATTTCGTAGCCGCATCCTGTTAGAACAGTGGGGTTAAGAACTATTTCCACCTCCAATGTGGCGCAACTCGAACTGTGCTGAATCGACAGCAAGGCCATCGCTATGTTCGGCCCGGGCACTTGGCGCGCCTTATGAGCCAGATTGGAGGTGGAAATAGTTCTCTGCCTGCAGTAAAGTTTTTCGCTGTGGCGCAGCACTTAACCCCACTGTTCTGACGGGATGCGGCTACGAAATAGAAAAGGACCAAGGCTATAATACCCTAATTAACAAAAATTGCAACATTAACATTTATTCAAAATAACAGCAAGGGTGGAAAAATAAATATAGTCACCAACAGTCCTATGTCTCATTGTGGAGACCTCCTTTCTGGAGGGCTATGGTGTGCCCCACAAGCAGACTATTCCCTAAAATAAAGGTGTATACATACAATCCGATTATAGGCAAGAAAATCCTGCTGGGGTTATCTCTTATTAGGCTAAATAGACATTGTTTTTTGGTTTTAACACCCCATGCAGTTTTACCCAGTGCTCAATGTAATAAATGAAAGGCATTAGCTGCTGTATTATTTTCAAAGGTTTATATTGTGAATTTTAAACTAATTCCACTGTAATGTATTTTCTAAATATTAATTACAAAATTATATGAGACATCTTTCCACTAGTTTTCTACATAGCATCTAAGAGACAGGTACCCTTTGGGTAAAAACCACATAGGTGTGAAAATAATACAGCAGCTAATGCTTTTCATTTTATAAATTGAGCAGAGTAAAACTGTAGCGTTTTGTTCTTGCGAGGTAAAAAGCACATAGCCACTTATAATAATCCTAAAATGACAAGCAGTGAATGTCACCTTTTGTTTATGTTGGGTTCCAGTATCGATTTAATACAGCAATGCAAATTAATATATTCGCATTGTGAATTTGGTAACACTCTGAAACTATTCACCTATAATCGTTTTCAGTTGTGAGTAACACCTGCGATATGCGTTCTGCTCAGGCGTTACGCTGCTATCTGTAAATCTCGGAAAATCAAGTAACTACTCTTTTGCAACATAGTCATGCATGCGTAGTTGCGTCCAATTTGTGCATGCGCGCCAGAGCCACGGCACTGGATCATTGGGAGAGAGGGAGGAGTCAGAGAGAGGTGGAGGGGGAGAGAGAGAGGGAGGACACAGTGAGAGAGGGAGGGAGAGACAGAAAGCACACAGAACACAGAGAGAGGGCACAGAAAGAGAGACAGTACAGAGAGAAACCGAACAGATAATTAAACATAACATATGATACTGTAATTTATTGCAAGCCTCTCCCCCTGTGTACTTCAACTTTCCTGCTTTGCACTGATCAACTTTAGCGCTCATCGCGAGCCCCACGCTGAGTGCCTTTGGCGCTCATCGCGGGGCTCTCAATGAGCGCCTTTGGGGCTCATTGTAAGCCTCTCCCACTCGCAATGTTCATCATTAGCCCCACAATGAGCGCCTTTCCTCCCGCCTACTGTACGATCTGCTCATTGCAGGTTTTGTTAACTGCAAGTTTTGTGCTTGGGAATGCCATGTGTCTCTGCAGCATTTCCCCCCTCCGTCCCTGTGTCTTTCTCCTCTGTGTGTCTGCTGAATGTTTGTGTGGCACGCGCTATCTACCGTTGGATTTATTTTAAGTCCTGCGTGCCTGGCGTAGTTGGTATAAGTGTTACTGTCTTCCCCGTTGTGTATTTTCTAAGTCCCGCATGCCTGGCGATTTTGTATTGACGAAAACCCCCAAATATAGCTCAAATTCGCTTGCAACCTCACTCCCAAGCTTCCTGGCTCTCCCACTGTGCTGTGTATGTTATTATTTTTGTTAAATGATTTTGTTTGCTTTTCGTATTTTTAGAGTTATGTGCTTCGTGCCGCACTTGCGACCCTCGCAGTCGCATGCCTCAACTGCTCGGCTCACTTCCCGTGGCTCGCAGTCACATGAAGCTGCTCGCGCTTATTGCAGCCTAAGTCCTGCGCAGTCGACGTCTCGCCTTGCTTTGCGAGGCTTGCAAAGTGTGACCAACATAGTAAGCGCTTCCAACACTGACAACTATATATGTGATTAGTTACTTATACTAAGAAATTTATATTGTCTAATTATATCTACAAAATGAAGACTGAGTTTCTTAGCTCAAGGATCTAAGCAGTTACTATTTTTTATACTTTGGACATCAGAAGCTTATTTTCCTTGTGAGTTCAGTGTACTATCTCAGATGAGACTGTGGGAACCTTATAGGGAACCTTATAGGAGATTCTCCTGTGAGTGATCTTTACTGAAAGTGTATAGAAATCTTTGTGCAGTAAAAAAAAAGGCTTTATTTCTGCATTAAGCTAAGGCTGTAGCTGTTCTAATCTTTATTTAAATCACAAAAATAATTTCCAACGCACAAGTGTTTTATCATTTTAAATAATTTTCTCATTTCTTTCATTATTTTCAAATTTTATAATTTTTTCACAGATAAAGAATTTATATATTTTATCACATACAGTTATTTAATTATTTATTTGTTTAGCACTTTTGTCATTTTATTTCAGATAATAATCACTTAATGTTATCACAATTAATTGTATATAATATACTTTATAACTACAGTATATTGAATATATGGTTTATCCCCTTAACTCACTATATAACACAGCTTCCTTTCTGTGGTATTTAATCAAGAAACAGTGACATCTTGTGGTCAAGATTTAAATTAACTTTTATTTAAGACTAGCTACTTGCCCTTCAAAAATGACGGGAATAATATTTTAAGGCTGGGTATGCTGTACCTTCGGGCGCTCATTGCGAGCCTCTCCCTCCGTCTACTGTACATGAATCCCGCAATGAGAGGCAAAGGCTTTTCCTCTCATTGCAGGCCTTGGCAAGCCACAACTTTCGTGCCTCGCAATGATCACCTTTGGCGCTCATTGCGAGCCTCTCCCCCCTGTGTAGTTTAGGGGCCTCGCGATGAGTGTTACTGCCTTGGGTTAAGTGTTACTGGCTTTGTGCTCTTTTTTTTACTGCCTTTGGCCTTGTTTTCGGCCGCCATTTTTTTTCTCGCTTAGGCGATTTTCGATCGTGAAAAAAATCTAAATATGCCTCAAATTCACCTGCAACCTCACTCACAGGCTCCCTGGCTCTCCTCCTGTGCTGTGTGTGAGTGGGTAAGTTGATTTGAGACCTATCTGTGCTTTTTTGCTGGTCTTCCCAGTTCCGTGGTTTGGCCGTTAAATTCGTAATATATTGCAGGCTTTGTGAGGACCACCTGCGGCGCTCATCGTGGGGCCTGCAATTGCCCAATGTCTAAATTTAATAATTCATTGTTGTTGTTTGGTTGTTCAGTCATGTTTGACTTTCCTTTACCCTATTGACTGCAGCACTCCAGGCACATTTGCCAGCCAATGCCCCTCATCTCATGTTCATTGCTTCAATAGCCTCATCTATCAAGCTCAGCCTCTTCCATCCCCTTCTTCGTGTGCCTTCAGTCTTTCATAGATACCGCAATTGACATTCATTCAAAAACTGTATGGTTCTTCTTCACTGTTTGTCTTTTATTGTACAGACATTTAAGTTAATTAAATAAAAGTTACATTTTAACTTATTTTTTGGGGACATTACTCTGAATAGGTGCATCTTTTTTCTTTAAGGTTTATGACTGTATCCTAACCTTGTGTATTAAATATGCCATTGCTCATTGTGCCAAAGTCATTATCCCTGTAGTTTCCCAAATTTGATCATGGATATTAATAATAAAATGGATGTTGCATCAAAACGGTCTAAATTATTTTCTTTCTTTTTTAATGTCACCATAAGATATTGATGCATCATCTTTTGTAGTAAATTGATTGTCAGCATACCTTACTGTATTTAAATAAGTCCTGAGACAGCATCACAAATTGACATATACATAAATGAATGTATTGTATAATAATTCTTTTATAAATGCTGTGTAACTGTTTTTTTCATACGCTGAGCATATGTTCAGCACAAAGATCCATTTAGCCTTTCTTTGAACTACTATTCATCTCTATATTACCATCTCTATTATAATTATATTCATTTTCTCTCCCCACAGGGTAATTGGGATGCCCTGAACACGTTTGAGGACAGGATGGACTTTGTGAGCAGGTGCCTGGAGGTGGGATCTCTTGGCCAGATCAGCTTGAAGCAAGAGTGAGCACTGTGTGGCCCCGCATGGTGGCAGGCAGCTTATGTGAAGCGACAAACTCCATGGCTTGGGAGATATCTCATCAGCCAAGTAAGTGGCCATACCCGGGGCACAGCTACGCATATATAACCTATATAATCAAACCTGGTCAGGACAAGAATAGGCCGGAAAGGGGGAGCCACCATCTTGGACTTACCATGTGGCCGAGTCCTACTGCTTCTGGGGCCTATTGGCGGCTCTGACAGGATCTACCTATCTCTTGTGAGAGGTCTGGACAATAGAGCTGAAGTGGCGAGGTGGGATCACCTGTGGCCACCTAGACGGAGAATCTGTCTCTTTTGCCAAAACATTAAATTTTCACCTATTTTTGGACACAATACCCTGAATAGGTGCCTTGCAAGAATCGTTGCCCATTATACAGATAAGCCTTTAATAGGATGCCTAAATCCTATACACAATTTTATTAAAACTAGTAAAACATAACTATACTTCTCTCCTTTGCCAGCAATCTACTAAGAACCAGAGACTCTCAGAGAATATACATTCTTGAGGCTTAAACTACAATTGCTCCTAGAATTACAATTGCTCATCAGTCTTTACTTGACTATACATTGAAATTTTAAACTACAGTATTCCCTCCACATCCACGGATTTGACACTCGCGGATCTCACATTTGAGGATTGGTTTTCCTTTTTACACTTACATGTGAGAGGCCTCTGAGGGACGGGGGTGGGAAGCTGAGCCCCACACACTCGCCCGAAGGACGCTTAGGCCCTAGATCAGGGCCTGAATGTAGCATTTGCCCCGCTGGGTGAGTTACTTCTGACCCCTCGCACCCTTCCTGCAGGCCAGCAGACATGTAACTAAGCAGTTGCCCAGGTTGTACTTATTCACGGATTTTGTGCATTTGCGGCGTACCCGGGAACGGTCGAGGTCCGCCTGTAAAATCTTCGACACAGTCTGATATGTAATTGCATTGCTGCTCAGCAGACGATCATATGCCAACTTCTACTATGTTATAGAGGTTCTCTACTAGCTAAAATCATAGCAAAACATTTCAAAACCAGAACTCCTGTATCATATCACATCCTAGCTAATTTTCAGGCTGTTAAGAGGTTTCTAAACACATGGCAGATCTCTGACTTATACTGGAAAGGTTTAAAAAACTTCTCAAATCTGAATTATCTTCAACAGTGCGAGAAATTTAGAAAGGGACTCATGATCTAGTGAAAGGATGCACACTCTGGAAACACTCACAGATCAAATCATAGACAAACAAACAAGAGATAAGGCTGATATAGCCAAGAATACCTTGCGCTTAGATGAACTAGAAGAGAAGCTAGAAGATCTGGAGAATAGATCTCACTGCCGCATTAGTGTAAAAGGAGATCCAAAGTCTATTATAGATATTATGCCCTACCTGAATAAACTTCTAAGCTCTATTCTACCCAGAATTATCAGAGTAAACACTAGAAATAGAAAGATCACACAGAACCTTTGTACACCAACAAGAACTGACCAACCCAAAGGTATCATTATCAGATTTCTCCACCAGTGCACCAGAGACGTGATTTTGAACACCTCCAGGAATATGGAGGTGATTTCTGGACCAGATGGGTCCCAAATTCAAATATTTGCCAATATTGCATCAACAACATTAACAAAGTGTAGAATACTGAAGCCCATACTCTCCACTCTCACTAAATATAACATCAAATATCGATGGGGGATTTTGTTTTGCCTTACCTTCCAGCATGAAGCTCCACCTTACACAAACCACAATTTAGAGGAAGGTTGAGAAATCCTTCTTCAACTAAACGTATTGTCTGATGCTGATCTGTGGGACTATAAAATAACTGACCCTACTCCAAAACCCACTAGACAATGGTCCGAGGCTCTAAGAGAAACACTCCAGAAGAGGACATTGTCTTTTAAAAGGTGGTGGGACTACTCCTCCCAGGCCCCCTGAGATCCTGGCAGGAGCTTCAGGGGGCCCACTTTAATTATTATTGGTATCATCCACCATGTTGCTCATACAAAAATCAGCCTTGACTTGGAGAAGCTGGGATTAGATATTTAGATATATGTATGCCAGATCCTATACGAATCGGATTATATTATGCACATATTCGGTAATTACTTTTCAGGTGCCTGTCTCTCACTTTATGTATGTACTTATGCAACACTAGATTGTCAGCTCCTTTGGACAAGATCTCCCATTCCATTTTTGTTCCTCTCATTTATTATTGTAAAATAAAGTGTATCAATATAAATAAAATCCTTCATACAGTCAGATATAACAGGGTTGTCCAACATGCAGTCTTCTAAGACCTGTATCTCTAACGCCCAACTGCTCTGACAATATTTAGTTTTAATAAACTCTGTTATCTGTTTATTTTACTGGGCTGTTATCCTGCCGATCACAGCCTCCTAACCTGATAACTGCACAGGGCCAGTTACACTATTACCTTTTGTAACTGAACATTTGTTTAATTAATTGCTCATTTTGTTCTTGCACAGTCAGACCGGCTCCATTCCTCCTCGCCACACACCACTGCTCCTAAGGTGGCGAACCTCTAGGGGCGGTTGACTCTGTCCCTCTCATTTATTAATACCAACTGGTCATTGGAGCCAGTGCTAATTACAGGCACTGTCAGCTTATCCTGTCATCGAGAAGGCTCTGGATATGGTCTGCGAGTTTCTATCTCATCAAGTGTGGGGGCCCAGACAAATTGGATACAGTATGTATGAGGGTGAAAGAAGAGAGTGCAAAAGCTGGCCTGCTGCTCAACATTAACAAGACAGCAATCTCAGTTCCTGGCAAATAGATGGAGAAGAAGTGGAGGTAGTGACATATTTTATTTTTCTGGGCTCCAAGATCTCTGCAGATGGTAACTGCATCCGTGAAATTAGGGCAAAAAAAATATGGACACGTTGCCAACGAATGGGCCCTGTCTTTTAGCTTAAAATCAAATGTACCTAGTGCCTTCCTTAAAGAACCTTACATGATTTAAAACTCACAAGTCATTAAGCTCCTTTTTAATTAGCAAAGATAACATCAAATATGGAGGAAGTGGAGTAGCACCAGATTCAATTGTGCAATATTGTAAGACACAGACTCTGCTGTACTTGCTCTTCTGTGTCTCATACTAACCAATCAGTGATCATCTCTCAGCAACATGCATCTGAGACGTGGTCCCTGATAGGCTAGGACACTACACATCCAGCCCTACAGAGTCTGTGTCTGCATATACTACACACGACAGACCCATACAGGGACTATTTGATTTTTAGGGCAGTAAAACCAGAGCTTATAAGCACTTAAAAATATAGTAAATAGATACACAGGGATATTATAAATCCAGAAACCTTCCATATCCAGTTAAGGAATTTATCCTCATATTCCTTTTCTGTAATGAAATTAAGCATGCTGCTATAAATCAAGCAGGAATCGAAGCCATTAGATCTATGATATGACACTTTTGTAAGAATTTTAGATAGCTAGCCAGTAACATCTTAAAAGTCAAGTCTACAATGTATTTTTATTTTACGATGGACATCATTTTTACATTTCAATGAAGGTTGATAAAACTCTCCCTTCAAAGTTGGAATCCCAGTGCTTCAGTTGAGCTCTGATATGACACACTAATAATAATAATTGAATATATAATGACATTGAAGATTGTAGTAAGAGTATCGCCCGTACTGAAGTCTTGGTATCCGCACCCAGCGGTCTCCTTACCTGGTTGGGAGGGGTTTCATCTCAAGTAACAAACAGGTCTTGAGACATTACGTGGGTCCTAGAAGTCATTGATAAGACAGTTTGTGTTCCAGATTCCACTTCAATAATTCACATCAGGACTAAAAGAAGACATCTTTCACTCTGCTTCTTGTCTTGCTTTTCCTGGGTTAATGTTACCTCAACAAATCAATGTCACCACAGACTGAAATCTCAGGAAACAAGCAGGTATTCAAATACTGTATCTTATTGATACAAAGTTCATTTGAAATGTAAATACCCCTTACTAAAGTTGACGTAGTAGTGTGCATTTCATTATTTAGGATTATAATAGTAATTATAGATCTGTAATACCTCACCACATGCTTGGGAAATGGCCAGGCTGCTCAGTCAAAGTGTATAAATAAACTATACCATTGCTCTGCTCTGCCTAAGGATTCAAAGGGGCTCTGTCACACAAAAAATAAGGTGTTTTTAGGTTATTATTAAAGAACATGAGAATTGGCTATATGTTGTGTTATCCATTTTCACAAAAAGAGTAGAGGTGCTCATCTGAGAACGAACAATACCTAAGTAGATTTGCTCTATAGGTCGGGTTACTTTATTCATTTTCTTCTAAAGTGAATCAGTCCTGGGAAATGATATGTTGTTGTTGCTGTATTTATATACAAATGAACGGCTAATGCTTATTAATTTACCGCTCTCTGTAGTGGTCACAAATAAAGACATGCTATGTTATCTGGCAGTTACATCCATCTCCCATCATTTTTAAGAAATGTGAGTCACACATTAGCATGCAGGAGCCTCAAAATCAATTCTAAACATTTCAGAAATGATTTACTGTGGAGAAAAACTGCTAGTACAATGTACAACTAGTTTTTAATGTATATTAAAACTAAATAAACTTCCTATTGAGGTGACAGAGTCCCTTTAGCCCTCGGTGCTTGAAGCTTGTTGAGCTGGCTGTTCCAGTATACAAGTTTATTTCCTCAGTGTATTCTTGGAAAAAGACAATTGGCACACACCATTCACAACAACAAATCAGAGGTTCTCAATCTGAGAATGAACAATACCTCAGTGTTTTTTTTTTTTCTATAGGTCTGGTTACCTACTCAGAGAGCAGACGTTTTGGCCTTCCTTGGGCCTCGTCGGTGAGGTGCAGCTTTACTCCCTAAGGCACAGTGAGCAAGGAGTCCACATCTGGTCCCCCCTATCACCCTTATGGTGAAAAAAATCGAAACAAAAAGAGCAGAGGTGCTCACCTGAGAACGAACAATACCTAAGTAGGTTTGCTCTATAGGTTTGGTTACCGTTCTCAGATTGAGCACCTCGAATTTGTTGTTGTGTTTGCAAATGACCCTTAGGAGGTTTTCTCATCCTAAGGGTGATAGAGTGTGTGGACCCCTTGCTCACTGTGTCTGGGTTTGCTGTTTCTCCTGTTCAGGGTAGAATTGCCTAGTATTTCGGGGCTGGGTCACTCTTTTGAGCGGGACCAGACTGATATACTTTCAGGATATTTTTCCTTGTGAAGGACACAAGTCAGCTAAAAGAGGCTGCTCTATGAGTGGGTAGCCAGGCCTATAGGACAAACCTAGTTAGGTATTGCTCGTTCTCAGGTTGAGCATCCTCTAATTTGTTGCCGTGTGGCACACAGCATTGTGGATAATGTAGACCTTTGACATTTCAATACAGCGAATCAAAACTGTCTGTTCGAACTGTCAGCAAATTAGACCAAAACTTTGATTTATTGGTATAAATGCATAAAGAACCATCTAATGTTATGCTGACACAGAAAAATTAATTCTGCTGCTCATTTCACTTTATGTCTTTTAAATCTTTTCTACAGTCATTATGTCACTAGATTGAAAGCTCTTTTTCACATTATGTGACATTACACCTTTAGAAAAAAGCTCTCTAATTTATTTAATTGGAATTATTTCTAGTTACTAACAAATAGAGTGACCTTAAACATTGCAAGTTCTTTTACCAAACCACAAGAGCTAGAAGATATTTGCTGTTGTTCAGTTGTGTCCTACTCTCTGTGACTCTATGGACCACAGCATGCCAAACACATCTGTCAGCTTCTGCCCCCTCTGAGTTCCCTCAAGCTCATGTTCATTGCTTCAATGACCTTATCTATCCATCTCCGCCTCTGGTGCCCCCCTCTCTGTGTGCCTTCAATCTTACCAAGCATCAGTCTTCTCTAGGGTATCCTGTCTTCTCATGATATGGACAAAATATTTGAGGTTCAGCCTCATGATCAAACTTTCTAGTGAACAGTTTGGCTTTATTTCCTATAGTACTGATTGATTAGATCATATTTCAGTCCAAGGGACTCTAAGCAGTTTTCTCCAGCACTACAATCCAAAGGTGTCAATTCTCCAGCGCCCAGCCTTCTTTATGTTCCAGCTCTCACATCCGTATGTTACTACTGGGAACACCAGAGATCGAACTATGCGGACCTTTGTTGATAGTGATATATCTTTCCTTTTTAATAGCTTGCCCAACTTTGCCATAGCTTTCCTCCCCAGAAACAAATCACCATCTGCAGAGATCTTGGAGCCCAGGAAAATAAAATATCTCACTGCCTCCCATCTGTTACCAAGTCTTATAGTAGTCTGTATCAAATAAAAATAGATTGAAATCCACTGTTATTTATGGATAGTAGGCCCACACTATAAAATTAGATTGCAGGCTCCTCTGGGTAGAAGTTCTTATTAAACAACTTGTTGTTGTTGTTCATTCATTCATTTAGTTGAGCACGACTCTCTGTGACCCTATGGATGGCAGCACACCAGGCACATCTTGTGTCATGGCAAAGATACTGGAGTGGGTTGCCAGTTCCTTCTCCAGCGGAACGCAATTTGTCTGACCTCTTTGTTATGACCTGCCCATCTTGGGAGACCCGACATGGTATTGCTCACAGCTTCATTCAATGTACACAAGCCACTTCACCACGACAAGGTTGCGATCCAGAAGGGGATTAAATAACAAACCTTAATTAAAAGCTTATTCCCTATAAGTGACCGACCCTACAGTTTGCTCATAATTCAAGGTGACACAATGCCACTCTGTACTGGATCCAGTATAAAGTCTGGATCACTATCCACCATTAATACCTTGTCACATCATAGATAGACATACTGCCTAAATCAAACAGTCCCTGTATGGATCTGTCCTTTGTAGTGTATGCAAATACAGACTCTGTATATGTGTAGTGTCCTAGCCTATCAGGGACCACAGCTCAGCAGCATGTTGCTGAGAGATGGTGACTGATTGGTTAGTATGAGACACAGCAGAGCATGTACAGCAGAGTCTGTGTCTGCATATACTCCAGTGGGCAGACCCATAGAGGGACTATTTGTTTGATTTTAGGAAGTAAAAACAGACCTTATAAGCACTTCATAATAAAAAGTGCATAAAAGTACATAAAAGTAAATGTATACAGGGATAATATATATTACATCCAGGAACCTTTCATATCCCTTTAATTAATCCAACTTAGTAAGAGAAAAGAAAGATCACCAACAATACATTACATTTGTTTTTTAGTATCATACATTACACATACATTTTGTATCATGGTAAATAAACTGGCTGCAGAGCTCAACTTCCAAATGCGTGGTTAGAATTTATGATCCTACCTAATATATAGTTATTAGCGAATTGCCCGTCAAAAAATTACGGCAATAAAATTGTAAGCCAGCCAATGCTGTTTGCCACACAATGTGAGACTATGGGCCCTTTGGTGCTCATTGCGAGCCCTGCGTGGAGCGCCTTGTGCTCTCATTGCATGTCTTGCAGTGATCGCCTTTGGCGCTTATCCCGAGCCTCTCCCCCGCTGTGTATTTTTTAGGCCTGTGTAATTTAGGGCCCTACTGCCTTGAGTTGAGTGTTAGTGCCTGCACTGTAATTGTTAGGCTGGCAGTGCTGGTTGTCATACAATGTGAGGCTTTTGGTCCTCGTTGGTTGTATTTTCAAAGTCCTACGTTCCTGGCGGGATTAGTGTAAGTGTTACTGTTTGCGCCTTTGTGTATTTTCTAAGTCCTGCGTGCCTTGCGTTGTTTGTGTGTGTTACTGTCTTTGCCGTCGTGTATTTTCCAAGTCCCGCACACCTGGCGTTGCAGAGCTTTGTTTTCATCTTGTTTCAGATTTTTTTACGTTTTTCGTCTGCCATTTTTTTTCTCACTTAGCCGATTTTCGAGTGACAAAAAATGGCAAATAAGTCTCAAAATCGCTTGCAATCTCACTCCCAGGCTTCCTGGCTCTCCCACTGTGCTGTGTGTGAGTGTGTTTTTATATTTTTGTTATTATTTGTGTTGTTTGTCATGTTTTTCGAGTTACGCACTATGTGCTTCAAATGCTTGCCTTGCAGATGTGCTCCTTCGGTGACGGCGCGGCTGCCTGCAATGAGCGCCTTTGGCGTTCTTTGCAGCAACTTGCGCACCTCGCTGTGCGAGGTGCGCAAGCATGATGACAAATTGCAGTTTGACAACTATTATATGCGATGAGTACTTGAAATTGGACACTGCTTTTATATTTGGTGCATTTTCCTATGTATATAGGCCCTCATTCAATTGCGATTTGGCCAATTGAATAGGGCTCTAAATAAGCACATAACATATATTTTTTAAAGAAGTTTTTAGTTAGTGAAGACCTTGCTTTTGGATAGATGCTTACTAACTGAAAACTTCTTTAAAAAATATGTTATGTGCTTATTTAGAGCCCTATTCAATTGGCCAAATTGCAATTGAATGAGGGCCATAGTGTTCAAGCCTCTTTTTATTGTTATCACAATATTTACTAACTTACCCCTTGTAAAGCGGTGGAGAAAACATTCCAGCTTTATAAGTTAAATATACAATAATAATTATACCTCAAGTATTTTGGCTGTATATTTTTTCGTATCTAGTTTATCAAACAGAGGTTCTTGACAAGAAAGCTACATCTTTTTAATAGTAGAATCAGAAATATCAACAAATTATTGATAGGAATGAGGTTCATTAATACCTTATTCTATAGTAATATTTGTCTATTAAATATTCTTCTCCTGTATATTTTTTCTTTAGCATCAAAGAATCAATATAGTCCAATTTTCACTATATGGTGCTTTGAATAATTAAACTTGATCGTGGGCAAAATATTTTTAGAAAGCAAAAAAAAAAAGAAATTAAATAAATAAACACAACTTTCTATTATTTGATTTCCTTTATTTTTACGTGCAAGTATTCTTTACTGTGGGTTTGTATCCGTTTCCCTACAAAAAACAAGCATATTTTAAAATTACTTTGGTACATTATAAGATCAGGTTCCTGAGTCCAAGGCAACATGCAACGCACCTACAAATATACAGTCTATGGGCCTCATTCAATTGCGATTCGGCCAATTGAATAATGCTCTAAATAAGCATATAACATATTTTTTTTAAATAAGTTTTTAGTTAGTGAAAACCTTGCTTTTGGATAGATGTTTACTAACTAAAAACGTCTTTAAAAAAATATGTTATGTGCTTATTTAGACCCCTATTCAATTGGCAAAATTGCAATTGAATGATGGGCCTATGTATATTTGTGTGTGTGTGTGTATATATATATATATATATATATATATATAATGTATGTATATTTCTGTAGTGCATTGTAGGGGACCCCCATGGGCCCCATCAGCCGCACCAGCCTCACCCCGTAGAGGATATTGTGCATCCTAGAGCTGTGCTGCAGGCAAAGCAGCTTTTTTGCATGCAGGAGATAAGGGAAGGGGAGCAGCTATGGAAAGAGGTCTTGGAGGGGAGCAGTAATGGAAAAGGGTCTAGGGGAGGGATGCTGTTATGGGAAGGGGTCTTAGGAAGGGGATCTGTTATGGGAGGGGTCTTGGGTAGGGGCACTGAGTGAGTTGGTATTGGGTAGCCAGCACCAAAAACAACAACTTTACATTAGGGGGAGGGCCCCATCGTTTTTTCACCAGGGTCCTCCATTCTCTAGCTTTACCGCTGGTGTAACTACTTTGGTAGAAAATGTATGATGCATACTTTAATAAATTAAACTTGTGCCTGAAGCCCCCAACTCTATGCCACAAGTTAGCATACTGTGTCTTAAGGGTATATATCCAAAGAATTACTATGTTTAGAAAAAAATATAGAGTCTACTACTGGCTTTTATTGCTCTTCAATATGAACGTTTGTGTGATTTCCTGTCTGTATGTCTCATATCAAATAATTTGACATTTCTTGTGTGAGCTCCACCCCCGAGGCACCTATGTAGGCAGAGCGTCCTAGCCAATGGGCTGTGCAGAGTTGTGTCCTAGCCAATCAGCTGTCAGCATCACAGGTGCAGCTTTGTCTCAGCCAGTGAGAGAAACAGATATATTGTTGTAGCTGCCTCTAATTTGCCACAACTAATTATGAACGTTATGCTAATTTCAAAATCAACTAAACATAATTTGCAGACTTTAGGATAAGTGTTCTAATGTTTATTTTGGGATTATTTATTTTTTTCATGCAAAAATGTGATTCTCCTTTATCAGATGCATCAGAATCCAGGAAACTTCCATATAAAAACTGTTTTATTTTCATTACATGTCCACTCTAATATTGTTATTATGACTTCTGCTAATTAAAGAAATATGTTTGATATTTTTATTAGAGAGATGGAAATTGGATAAAAATAATTAAGATTCATTAAAAAATGGTACACACAACTAATTTCAGTCCCGCAACCTCTCCTGAACCCATCAGTTACCATTTAGTGGTTTGTCCTTTCATGTCCCTAAACTCATGAGATATTTGTGTTCCCGGACGCCAGCCACTCAAGCCTCCAAAATAAAAGTTTAATTATGTGTTTTTGATTGGCGGCTGGCTGGAGGATAGTAGACCAGAGGAGAAACTCTAACTGAGGGTTGTGTCTGTCTCCTCTCATACACACAATTTCCGTCCTTCTGGTCAGCCGTGGCTTGAGAAGAACAAAGAGCTTGGGGGATGAAATTTTAATGGTGCGGCAGAAAGACTTGATGTAATGGATCGTCGGACATGAACAGCAAGCCGCATATACATTTCTAACTTACACGTTAGTGTCATGTTGGGGAGACATGTCAGTCTACATAAAGTGGGTATTTAATCTGTTTTGTAGAAAGTTAGCATATTTGTGAGTGGCCTTCCTGTAGAGGTGGTAAAACAGTATAGGGATTAATTAACATTTGGGGCAAATTTGGTGGTTTCTTAAAAACAAAACATTACGCAAGGGACCAACGGTTTATAGTTATAAAAGATTGGAGATGTAAATGGGTGTGAGCTGATGGAAACTCTCCCACAAGAAGCCTTCAGTCTACCTCAAGGAGCTTGTAGTTCAGTGGAAATATTTTGAGACCCTGCCATAAAAAGCCTTCAATCTAGTGGTATAATGGGAGACCCTGCCACAAGGATCCTTTAGGCTAGTGGTATAATTGGATACCCTACCACAAGGAGTCTTCAGTCAAGTGGTATAATGGGAGAATCTGCTACAAGGAGCCTTCAGTCTAGTGGTATAATTGGAGGACCTGCCACAAGGAGCCCAATAGTGTTGTGGTATAATAGGAGACCTTGCCACAATGAGCCTTCAGTCTAGGGGTAAAGTTGGAGTCCATCCCACAAGGATCCTTCAGTCTAGTGGTATAATGGGAGGCTCTGCCACAAGGAGCCTTCAGTCTAGTGGTATAATAGGAGGCCCTGCCACAAGAAACCATCAGCCTCGTTTTATAGTGGTGAGCATGAGCAAGGGACGCAGTTCTCCCCGCAAATGCGGACCTCGCAAAGGAGGCTCCCACTTCAGCTGCAATGAGCCGAAAGCGAGTGTCCACATTTGCGGAGGTGGAGGTTCTACGCCGCCTCACACGCGGTAAAAAACAACCCAGAAAAGCGGAACTTTGAGAACAATAAAAACAGGGCCTTAGAAAAAAATCAATAATGCGGAATGAGGAAATAAGGACTTAGACAAAAAAAATTATGACCCGCAGGACTTAGAAAAATAAAAAGTACGAGGTCCCAAAAATATGATGTTAACGGCCGAAAGGCGTACATTAAAAAAAAACAAAAAAACTCAAAAATAAAAACAAACATAAAAAAAAAAATCACACACAGCCAGGACGTCTAGGGGTGAGGTTGCACGCAAATTAAGGTTGAATTTAAAGAGTTTCACCACTTCAAAATTGGCAAAGCAAGAAAAAAATGGCGGCCGAAGAAAATGAAAAGGAGGCTACACGACCCCGAAGCGCAGAAAACACTGACAAGGACATACAACTTTTACAAACAACAATTACGAACTTAGAAAAAAAATATACAAGTTCACAAAAATACAAAGTTAACGGCCGAACCACGCACATCCACAAACACGATAAGCACAACAACAAAAAAACACCACATAAAACAAACATCACACACAGCACGGGGGGACAGCCAGGGCGTCTGGGAGTGAGGATGCACACAAATTTAAGTCGCATTTAAGAAGTTTCAGCACTTGAAATCGGCTAAGCAAGAAGAAAAATGGTGGCTGAAAAATATGAAAACGTGGCACAGGACACAGAGCCGCGAAAATCACCGCCAGGCACGTATGAGTTAGCCAGGAACATAGGAGATACAAAATATACCATTACAACGGACGGAAAATGCAAGCCAAGTAACAGATAGAAAAAAGACGCCATTTTACAACACTAACTTACAACTCATAGCATTAGGGTTCTAAAGTGCCGCTTTACACTGCACACTTGCCACATGGCTGACACTTTCTCCTCAGATGATCAACAACTCCAACTGTACATTTTCAGATACAGGAAAATCCAAAGAGATTGTTAGCTCTTCAGGATAATGATTGCTGCATATTAAATATAAATAGGTAAAGTATATTCATTTATTAATTCATATTACTTTATTACTTCACTGGACTCACATTTTTTTGCCATTTTACACTCTACTTGTATATCTGTCTTCGCGATGACTGCCAAAGGTGATTGTTGCAAAGCCGGACAATTGAAGTACACAAGGGGATAGGCTCACAATGAGCGCCAAAGGCACTCATTGCGAGCCCTGCAATGGTGAAGGCGCTCAGTGTGGGGCTCACAATGGGCGCCGAAGTCCACAAAGGAGCAAAAGCCTTATATTGTGTGGCAAACAGCATTGCCATGGCTTAAAATGTTATTGCCCTGTCATTTCTGATGGGCAAGTCGCTAGTAAAGATATAACAGGAGACCCTGCCACAAGGAGTTTACCATCTAGTGATATTATGGGACACCCTGCTACGAGGAGCTTACCATATAGTGTTATAAAGGGAGACCCTGCACGAGGAGTTTACCATTTAGTGATATTATGGGACACCCTGCTATGAGGAGCTTACCATACAGTGATATAACGGGAGACCCTGCTATGAAGAACTTAACATTTAGACATATAATAGGAAACTCTACCAAGAGAAGCTCACAATCTAGTGATATTATGGAAGACTCTGCCCGTAGATTTTAGTGTCTAGCAGCATAGTGGAAGATCCTGCCAAAAGGCACTTACAATCGAGTGATATTGTAGAAGATCATGTCCCAAGGACCTTACAATATAGTGAATAATGTGAGACCCTGCCTCAAGATGCTTACAGAGTAGTTTTATTAGTATCCCCATCTCTGAGTATAATCCGGCACAAGAGGTTATATGTGAATCCTCTCAAACTATCATCATATGAAACTAATCCCAGAACTTCCTTCAATATTATAAATTATGGTCTCTGTACAGATTTGGAAATGTACGAAAAACAAACAGAATTAATCTTCAAAACTTCTCCAAAATGTAGTTGCAGAACTACCACAAGAGGGGGCTAGTGATATACAAACTTATGAGCAGATAGGTTTTATATGTATATGTATATATATATATATATATATATATATATATATATACATACACTAGCGTATTGCCCGTCAAAAAATGACGGCAATCAGATGTGTATGTTTTAAAAGTTGTTTAGTTATTAATATACACATGGAACTGTAAGGTAGCTAATGTTTTTTTTTTGTGTACTACTGAAATATAGAATTCAAATTAATAAATGAATTTACATATTTTTATGCATTATGTTGAAGAGCTGGCAATCTGAGTTGATGTTGCAGCAGCATTAGTGGTGTGGAGGTGCTGTGTAAGCGTGATGAACGTGTGCAGTGTAATAGTGTGCGTGCGCGAGACGAAACCGTTAACGTAGCTGTGCATTATCCTTAAATGGCGGATAATGTGTTTTATGCGTCTTCGCAGATTATCGGTACGTGTTTTGCGTGGTTATAGTGCTGTAGCCTGGTTTTCGTTTTGTTCGTCCGTCATTTTTTCTGCGTCGCTCATTGCCAAAGTACTACGGTTTAACGGCTCGCCTCGCTGTGCGAGGCTGGCCAGGCGATGATCGCCTGCGGCGCTCATCGCTAAGCCCGCTAAAGTACTACGGTTTAACATTAAATTTGTTTGCCACACAACATGACACTACATTTGTCCCTTTTTTTTTTTCTTCAAATAAATACAATTTTTTTTAATAAAATTAATATTTTTGTAATTTGCAACTTATATTTCATCAAATGCGTTGGTTTAGGCGGGAAATCCGATGTTGCGCGAGACAAAGTCGTTAAATCTGTGTTCGTGCGTAAATCTGTAATTTCTGATCGTAAAATGTAGTCGCTACTGTCTTTTTACTCATTGCGCGGTTAATCCGCATCCTTTATCTCGTATTTTTTCTAACACCTACGTCTATGGCTGTGTTTTACGCAGTTCGTAGTAGTATAGCCTCGTTTTCATTTTTTTCGGCGGCCATTTTTTTCCTCGCTTAGCCGATTTTCGATCTTTGTAACTCGGCAAAATCGCTGTAAATTGGAGTTCCAACTCACTTCCAGACGTCCTGCCTGCTTCCCCATGCTGTAAGTGACCTTTATTTTATTTTTTAGTGTGTATTTAGTGTTTTTTTTAGTGTTTTGTTTCCGCCGCTTATGTCGTAATTTTTTTCAGCTCGTATTTTTTTTGTAGGTGCTACGAAGTAACGGCTCGCCTCGCTATGCGAGGCTCGCCTGCAATGAGCGCCTGCGGCGCTCATTGCCAAAGTGCTACATAGTAACGGCTCGCCTCGCTATGCGAGGCTCGCCGGACGATGAACGCCTGTGGCGCTCATCGCAAAGTCGTACGCACTGCGCAACGGAGCGTGACGACGTCTCGTAGTTAGACAATTATAATATGTGATGTATATATATTGTAACTGGCGGGGTTTGCGTCCTGCACTTTCTTATCTCTTTTACGTTTATTCAGGGAGGAAGACACAGCAGGCTTGTCAGAGGTTGAGTTTTACTGCTATTTATTTGTTAGCACAAAAATAACAAAAACAGTGCTTGTATTCAGCAATAAAATAAAAGCCTACATAAACGTGCTTACTATACTCAGGAACACCCTAACTATATCCGGTCAGCTTCTCTGCTCCGGAGAGTGCCACCTTGTGGCCAGGAAACAAACAGTCTCTTGATGCTTTTTCCTCTACAGCTTCTTGTCAATAGTGGGTGAAGCATATGGCCCTTGTCACCCTCTTGTGATGAGGGACTCTCACTCTCAATGCACTCTTCTTCTCCCTGGGACCTTTGTAATCCTTCTCTGGATACAATGAGAATAACATGCGTTGGCACCAACCTTTTATCCCTTATTGCATCCGGCTTCTTAGGGATGGGGTCTTCAGATAATCCTATCTCAGTGGAATATCTCCAATACCACAGAAGTCTTCTCTGTGCGCAAACTCTGGAACACAGCAGCCTTCCTGACTGTCTCGCTCCAGCACAAATCCCAGCTCTCAGGATCCCCGCAGCTGAGCTGTCCAGGGCTTCCACACACAGCTCCCGGCTCTTAGGCCCAAGCCTAAGTGAGAGAGACTCCACCCATCTCTCTGCTGCTTTTAAAGGCAGTTCACAGCTGGGCTTCCATTTAACCTCTGATAACTGCCTGGATTTAACTCTTTTCATTCTCAGGGGAGAGGTCTTACAGAGCTCTCTTGTGACCCCTAATGGCACTCCATCACATATCCTCCCCCTCAGCTAAACACCATGTAGTTGAGCTACATGAGCCGAGAGGCCGTAAACGCTCACTTGTAACTTTATCTTCCTCTTGTTTTCTCGTCTAAGGGGCTCATCTTCATAGGGCATAATATTCTCTGGTGCAACTATGCAGTATGGGCTTGGGTCTTGCTCTATTCTCTTGAGCTCAACAGCACGCGTACTTCCATGCGCCAGGAGAACTTTCCCTTCTTCAATTGATCCATCAACTTTGATGAAGTAAGGCTTGAGATACCCCTCGAATAGACTACCATGGATTTCGTCCACCGCATCATCTATGGGGAACACACTGTTTCGTTCGCCACATGGCACCTCTGGACCTGGTTGGATACTGACAGTATCTCCAAACCACACCTTTAGGTTGTTACACACAACTCTGTTCCTCCTGATCTTCTCATCTAGGCAAGTGTCATCTGTACGACCTTTGTACGCAGTTTTCTGTCTCTTCTTTCTTTTCAGAAGAACAGGTTTTCCTTGGTACAACAGAAGCTCATCCTTCTGGACCGGAGTCATCGACATCACTTTCTCTTCATTGCTTTGTTTTTCTTCAATTTCTTTTAATAGGACCTGCAGTTCAGATAATTCTGCAGAGAGCGATTTGGTTGAATCATTTCTCTCACAACCGGTTTCTTTTACATAATCTCTATAACGATTTGCCTTGAGTTCCTTACTCTTATGTTTCCATTCTTCCAATTCTTTTTCTGCTTTCTTGGCAGTAGTTTTGTCCTCCTCATCAATGGGTTTCTGTTCAGGTTTACGCTCTTTGACTTCAAGGCCTTGACAGAGGGAAGTGAAATTCTCGGCGACCGTCTTAATGTCCGGCCTATGCTTTCCTCTGCTTCAGGCTCCTCAGCTTCTGCAACTGCGGAAACCACAAATAATGCGCCACCTCTCTTCCTCTTGTTGGAGACCCTGATTGTCAACTTGAGACCATCTTTCTGCCTCTCCGATGTCATTTCCTTCCCTTCTGTTCCACTGTTTTCATCTTCAGGTACTAACTTAGATCTATGCTTATTTCTTAAACCTGGAGCTTGCTTCTCTGATTTTGAAGACTTCTCTACTTCTGGAGTTGCAGCTCCCTCCTCTGTCAATTGAGACTCAACCGCTGAGTTTGCTCTGTCAGTCTGCTTGCTCTCGTTGGGAAGTAATTTATCTTTATGTTTATTTTTTTACGTACTTATTTTCTTCTCCGTTTCAGAAGATTTTTCAGTGTCAAGTGATTTTGTCTCCTTTTTTGTTGATGTTTCAGATTGCTGCTCTGTATCACACTGATCCGCTATGGTTGGTGAAACCTTTGTTTCCCTGCTTTCTTCTGGCTGATCTATCACAGCTGACTCCTTAGTTTGCTTTGCACCACTGTCCACTTTACTAGATGCTTCTTTGACTACACTCGCTCTCTCTTTATTAGAGACAGAAATAATGTCTTTCTTTTTCTCTGTCTCTTCCATAGCAAGCAATTGTTCTTTTAGGTGAAGGATTTCTTCTGTCATTACCTCCTTCCCAGAGATTCTCTGTTCATAAAGCCGTAACTGGTTGTCCTTCTCAATTAATTGTGTCTTTATAGACTCCATTGTGGCTGTGTGAGTCTTACTTTGCGCCTCATTCTCAGTGTACAGATTCTGGCATTTAGCAATTAGATCAAGGATGGTTGCATCCCGTTCTTGCACCTTAACTGCCAACTCTGATTTTTCCTTTTTTAGCTCCTCGGATGTGGCCAAACTTGATTGAAGACCTTTCTCCAGAATCTCAACAGCTTGGTTTAAAGAGTTTAATTCTTGTTCATTTGTGGATTTGTACTCATTAAACACATTAAGAGTTGACTCTCTCTCACTAATCACCTTATTGTGCTCTTCCCTTAACTGAACCATCTGCTGGGCCTCGCTCTCCAGTTTTCTGGTGAACTTTGCTAGCTTGTCCTCAGTTTGCTTCAATATACTGCTTAGATTGTCCACGTGGTGGTTGAGTCCAGCTATGTTTTGTCTTGATGACTCTTCATTTCTTTGCATGTCTTCAATCACCTGCTCCTTCTGCCTCTTCTCATCTTCCACCCGATATTGGAGTCCCTCAAGCTCCTTGTCCTTTTGCGTTAATACTGTTTTCAGCTTGGAGATTTCCAGTTTCAATGTGGTTATTTGACAAATCAGCTGCTCCTCTTGAGTTTGAGCCGCTTGGTCTTGTCTCTCCTTCTGTACAGTGTTCTCTGAAAGGGATGTCTGCAGATTGGTAATTATTCCCTGTAGCTGCAGTTTCTCAGAATCAAACCGGGCTCTCTGGGTTTCTAGTTCTGCATTGGTGGAGCTCTTCTCATGTTCTAGCTTGGTGATCTGTACTTGGAGGGCTGTACACCTAGCAGTGATTTCAGCTACTTCCTGGGTCAATCCTTCCATCTTCAGGATGTCCCCCATGTTTTCCAGCTTAGACTTGGGAGGATTCTTCCTCTGCTCCCAAATTGGCATCAGTTTCTCATTCCTGTAGGACACTCTGTAGTCCTCAAATGCAGGCATCCTCCGCCATTCAGGAATATAGTCTTGCATCATCTTTACCTCTCGCTGGTCTGGTTTGGTATGACACATCTCCATGCTCTGCATCATATGTCCTGTCTGGGACAGTGTGTACTCCTTGAGTTTTTCTGCATTGCGGTCAGCCCGTTTCTTTTCTCTGTTATAAGCAGCTTCCACTTCTCTGAACTGTTTTTTTATCATCTCTAAGTCAGATGCACTTTGCGAGCAGCTGGCCTTTTCCACTTGAAGTGAAGACTCAAGGTCCAGGATCCGCAACTGGATAACTTCAGAGTTAAACTTAGACTCCCGATGGGCTGCTCTTTCCGATTCGATATCTTCTTCCAGTCTTTTTACTGTGTGTGCTGCTGTCTCCAGTTCCAGAATCAGTCTCTCCTCTTTCTCAGGACTGTATTCCAGCTCACTCTTCTGACGTGAGAAGTTATCCATGCAGACATTTTTCTCTGCTTCCATTTCATGTAGCTGCTTGTGCAACTCTTGAACCTTCCTGTTTTGGGACTGGATAACAGATTCCATTTCTTTCTTCATCTCCTGCTCTCTCATCTGAAGCTCCTCAATCTTGACTTTAAATTGTCCTTGGA